>QEOT01007658.1:162390-293845 GCA_003123785.1 Pterocarya stenoptera
AAGATTTTGGTAGGTTTATTGTTTATTTGAGTGTTTGATTTTCATATAGTAATTTGGATTTTCTCATTTTTGGAAAAACCCCCCATAATTTTGAATTTTCAAATCATTTAATTCTAGTTTTTTGAAATTAAACTTTTTATTTTAATTTTTTGTTTGTGTTGTTTTTTAAAGTTCTGATTTTGAACTTTCCAAAGTATTAAATTTTTCTTTTTACATTATTACATGTGGGATCCAGCACAAGGTTTCTGCAAGTGTTGAATGTGTGCATGGTGTTTGATCTCCATTAATTGTTAGGTTACTCGAAACGCCAATACAATACATGAATATAATTTGGATTCTACGATAAAATAGTTATCAAGATTCATTGAATAAGAAAGAATAAACAAGAAAGAATAAATAAGAGAATGTAAGAAAGTGTAGATTCACTTTCTACAGTAGTAACTATCAATATTTCGTTGAGTTCTGATAAAAGAAAAGAAGAAAGATAAACTGAAAAACAGCAAACAGGTTTTCATATTTTGGTTGGCTGTGAAACAATTCCTAAGCATAACTCATCACATTAAACCGGTTCAACAAAAGAGGGTTGCTCATTCCTTATAAACATACCCATGCAAGACCTTGTCCACAGGTAATGTTCAACAAGTGGGGATTGCTCATACCTTATAAACATACCCAAGATCTTGTCCACAGGTAATGTAGGATTTATTTCTCAACACCCTCCTTTACGTGCAGGTTAATATTTTTCCTGGTCCACAGGCATGACTTTGTCTACAGGTAACGTAGGATTTATTCCTCAACACCCACCTTACGTGCAGGCTAGTATTTTTTCTAGTCTTTGTCACGGGATAAGTAGTGTGGGCCCCCCATTCATCCTATGGCAAGCTGTGATACCATGAAAAAATTCATGAACCTAACTCAGTTCACTAACTGGTTCAACAAGAGAGAGTTGCTCATTACTTATAAGTATGCCCAAGACCTTGACCACAGACAATGTGAAATTTATTTATCAACAGGCTGCATCACACTCAAATTCTCGTGGGTCTAATGTATATATTCTCAGCTATTGTGAGTTCTTTCGAATTTACAAGGCAGTATGCGGTTTCTAGAATTGGAGGCGACCATGTCCATTCAATAATCATTTTCCTACTAATTAATCTCTCAATCAAATGCCAAAATGCACAACCATCACATTTCTTTTTAAGTTTATGTGAATATATGAGTATCACTTTACATGCTAAATGTGACGTTGCTTTTTTTTTTTTTTTTTAAATCCTCACTTATGGCGGAGGAAAACCTTGGTTACAACATTACACTTGGGGCTTACAAACATAAAAACACTAAAAACAAACCCAAACCAAGTGAGAAAAAACCACCAAAAAAATTCTAACAAGCCTAAGCCAAGAGAAGAACCTACAATCCGAGCAAAGTTTACCCCGGAGACGTAAAACAACCAGAAAGAAATCTGACCACTTTGAAGCACAATAGAAGCTTAACATAATAAAACAAAAACAGCAACTTAATGACATCTCAAATAAGGCAAAGCCGACTTATCTGTTCTAATCAAACCTTTAAGGTGCTTAGGAATATGTAATAAAGATCTCCAAACCGAATTCAAACCTTCAGCACCCATTTTTGCTAAATAATCAGCCGGCATATTTCCTTCACGAAAAATATGAGAAATAACAAAATCCCCACCTTCAAACAATCTCATCGCCTCTTCCCAAAAATCTTCTAAGTACCACACTCTACAATTTTTCTTCTGGATCCAATCTACACAAACCAAGGAATCAGACTCAATGTCCGCCTGACATATTCCTAAATCTCGACAATATTTCAACCCAATTAACAAAGCTTTTCAACTCAGCAAGATTATTAGAACCCTCGCCAAGGCAGGACGAGAAAGAAAGCACCATATTGCCGCAGGAATCTCGAATTATACCCCCTGCACCGGAATTCCCCGGGTTACCAAGGCTGCACCCATCAATATTTAGTTTAAATCTTCCATGCATAAGTCTGACCCAACAAACCAAATTAAATCTCACAGATTTTATTTGAATAATCGGAACATTCAAATCTCTCAACCGCTCCTCATCGGCAAAGGCAATCTTTGTTAAGGTAGGCAAGCTACTTTGCACTTTCCTTAGCCACACACAAATAGACCTCCAAAGTTCCTCCATAGAGCTGAGTTTACCTTCCATCCTTGCCTTACACCTGCATTGCCACAACTTCCAAATAATAATAGAAGGAAGAATCCCCAAAATCCAACCCACCTGGGACTTGGTAGATGCACGTCTAAACCAAGTTGAGACCAATTCAAACCAACGTTTTCTAGGGTCATAAGGAATGCCCAAGATAACTGAGAATCTCTTCCAAATACCGGAAGCCAAATCACCTGCAGCAAGAACATGGTTTAAATCCTCATACCGTCCTTGATCACAACAATCACACTTGGACGTAATAGGAATCCCAACTCTTCTCAACCTGTCATCAACACTCAAACTGTTATGAAAAGCCTTCCACATTAAAATGGAAATTTTTTTTGGTATAGCTTCCTGCCACACCCACTTAGCCCAAGGCACAGCTGGAGCTGTAACCCGAATACATTGCCAGGCACTCTTGGTGGAGAAACCTCCATCTTTATTAGGCAACCAAACAAGTAAATCTTGTCCCGCTTTGTGAGCCCCCAAGAAATTACAAATCTCTTCCGTTTTTTGAACTCCCACCAGCCTTTCCAGGATTTCAATATCCCAACCATTTTCAATTTTTAATTCAGCCAACATAAGCTCTGACCGGTCCACCACAGGATAAGAGTTAGCAATAGGACCTTCATTTAACCAATGATCCCACCAAAAAGAAACATTTCCATCTCGGACCCTCCATTTGGAATTCTCTAACACCGCCGGTATACACTTCACCACCATCTTCCAAAAACGCGAGCCCTTTTTAGGATCCAGCAAAGAAACATGTTTATCACCAATATATTTAGCACGAAAAAATTGTGACCAAAGATCATTTCCAGTCATAACCTTCCATGCAAATTTCATATGAAGAGAAACCTGTACCTCATCAAAATCACGAAGGCCAATTCCCCCCTCATCAGTTGGCTTACACATAGACTTCCAAGCCACCCATTTCTTTTTATCCTTACCATTTTTTTCCCCCCAAAAAAATGAACTAAGCAGCCTATTGAGATTATTCAAAACCCCTTTAGGCAATTGAAGAATAGACATAATATGAATAGGCATACTAGCTAGCACATGCTTCAACAAAATCAACTTGCCACCAGCCGAAAGACAATTTAATTTCCAGCCCCCGAGTTTTTCTCTCACCCGATTAAAAATAGGCTCCAAATGTAAATTGGTTAGACGCCCATTGATCATAGGCGCACCAAGATAAGAAAAAGGAAAATTACCTTCAGTAAAGCCAGTAATATTGAGTAGCTCCTGCTTCCTCCTTGAAGAAAATTGTTTAGCAAAATACATGGCCGTTTTCTCCTTATTCACTTGTTGCCCGGACCATGACTCGTAAGTCTCAATAACCTTCACCAATGCTTTCATCGAATTCTTTCCGCCATTAGAAAAAATAACAACATCATCCGCATAAAGAAGATGGGACACAAGAGGCGTACCTCTTGGATGAGAAAATTGTTTAATATTGCCACACAAAAAATTCTTCTTTAATAACCGAGAGAACACTTCTTCCATAAGAATAAAAAGATAAGGTGATAACGGGTCACCCTGACGCAAGCCCCGACCTCCTGGAAAGAAACCCCGAGAAGTGCCATTCATCATGATAGAATACCAAGGCGAAGCAATACAGTTCATAATCAAATCAATAACGGAAGAGGAGAAACCAAAGGCTGCCAACACGTGCAAAAGAAATTTCCACTCCACCCTATCATAAGCTTTTGCCATATCTAGCTTTAAAATAACATTACCACCCATAGTCTTTTTATCAAGATAATGTACCATTTCCTGCGTAAGACTAATACTATCAAAGATACTCCTACCTGGAATAAAAGCACACTGCTCAGAGGATATCAAAGAAGGCAAAAGAGACGCAAGCCTGGTCACCAAAACCTTAGTACAGATTTTTTGGAACACGGAACATAAACTGATAGGCCGAAACTTATCAAAACCCGTCGGCTGAGCCATTTTCGGTATAAGCACTACAAAAGAAGCCGTATAGAATCGAGGAAGAGGGACCCCCCGAAAAAATTCTCGTACCGCCGCCACCACCGCCAACCGAACTATATCCCAGCAAGCACGATAAAAACCGGACCCGAAACCATCAGGACCCGGACTACTCTCAATAGGAATACTGAAAACTGCTTGTTTCACCTCTTCTTCAGAAGGCACTGAACATAATCTCAAATTCTCATCATCAGGAATCACATTATCTACTAAATCACCCAAATCCGGCAACACCACACAAGAAGATTGACCCAAAAAATCCATGAAATACTGCACGGCACCATCATGGATTTCTTGCGGCGATTTTAACAAAGACCCATTCGGAAGACTCATCTCCATAATCCTTGATTGCTTCCTCTTCTTAAGAATACCATGGAAATAACGGGAGTTTTGATCACCATGTTTCCACCATTTCACTTTAGCACACTGAGCTAGTCGAACTTCTTCACGATGGAGCCAAACATCCAACTCCATTTTTGAAGCTAACAGGTCAAGTTCCACGTCTTCATCGTACCGGGTCTGTAACTGAGTTTCCAGCTGCTCAATACGAGTCTCCAACACCTGAATGTGCCCAGTAGTCCATCCAAAAACAGACTTATTCCATCCTTTGAGAGCTGCTTTCACCCTTTTAAGTTTTGCCGCAAGATTCATAAGCCCACTTCCAGCATCAGAATGATCCCAAGCCTCTCGGACACATCTTGTGAAATCAACGTGATCCACCCACATTTGCTGAAAACGGAATGGAGCCGGCCCATAAGCATCAATGTTTCTTACCAGAGAAATGATCATAGGAGCATGATCAGAGGTGGTGCGGGGCAAGTATCTCATAATAGAATCCGGATACTCATTTAAGAACTGCTGATTAACCAAAGACCGATCCAACCGAGCCCAGCTACGAGAACTGCCAGCATGCCCATTGCACCAAGATAAACTCTTGCCCAAGAAATTTAACTCCAGTAATCCGCAAGAGTGAATCCAAGAATTAAAGTCCTCCATAGCCACCATTGGACGTGGCCGACCTCCACGTCGCTCCCCATCAGAAGCAATGATATTGAAATCCCCTGTTACTAACCATGGATCAGCTGAGTTACTCTCCCTGGCAAGGTCTACCCACAACTCACGCCTTTGCTCATAAGAACATTTAGCATAGACAAAAGAAATTTTACATTTCATCTTATCAGCAGTCACAAGAAACGTTATTTGCTGATTGCCACAGCTAACCATACTTACATGTACATCTTTCATCCACAAAATCCACAGTTTCCCATTCCATTCACCATTCGAAAAACCAAAGTCAAAATCAAGCACCTTCTTAACTTCCTCCAGATGATCATCACGTAAAAAAGGCTCTGCTATCGCAACAACTTTTGGTTTGTACATTTTCATAAGCTTCTTCAACCTGCTCCGAGAAGAACCTACCCCTCTAGCATTCCAATACAATATTGGACTTATCATAAATTCATTTTAGAGGACCGGGTAATAACCCGCTTACTGGACGTTGCTTAATTCGATCTTTCCCTTCTTATAAATTACATGTATACAACCCCCATATGCATGTCAATGTGACATCCAAAAAAACATTAGACGAATATAGCCTCACAATTATGCGTTTAATGAAACAATACATAAAAAATTACTAATTAAATTGTAGTGCCATCATGAGCTATATTACCAAAACAACAACTACTCCTTACTCACAAACAACGATAAAAAAACAAAGAACATGGGACAAAGGAAAAGGGGTTGGTTGAGATCTAAACCTTAACCACGGTTTTCTTCCGCTATAAATGAGATATTTATATCTGATAAATGAGGTACTATAACTTGAAACATATACTGCCATGTGGCTAGTACGCAATGTATGACAATGAAAACTCTTCGATATCCTGTGAAATTATAAAGTTTGCACACATGAAAATATGTAAATTATTTCCTTTTTAAGAAAATCACATGAACATGTCAGCTCTTCCATGTTTAGGATATGTGAATGCTGGTTCGCTCAAGCACATGTTGTTTAGAAAGACATGATCTTTAAAAAGGCAATTATCATGTGGCATGGTGGGCTTTATATTGAATTTTATGGTTTGATATGATTGTTGGTGCATGTGCTTGAGCACTTTCATCCATCTCTTTTATGTTTGACTATTTTTTTAGGATGTTGAATTTTGCTGGCCTTAACCCATTTTTGTTGAACTCATAATAGCCTTATCATAAACAAAAAATCTTCATTCTTATGTTATTGTGAGCATTCCCGGAGAAAAAGACATTTGCTTTAGAAAAAAAAAAAATAACTTCAGTGTTTTAGGAGTTACATGCTCAAACTGTTTGTTTCCATGTTTGTTTTGACATTCTCTTCAATTTCTTGACCAAATTGGATGATCCAATGTAGAGACATAGATGCAGTATTAGATTCTTACATAGGGTTAACTTTGTTTGAAATTCTGAGATGTCTGTCTCTTTCTATAATTGTATCATCCAAATTAGTCATACAATTGAAGAGGATCTTTGCAATCAACAATCTCTCTGCTCGCCTTAAAAAACCGAAATGAAAAGATGGTAATGGAAAAATTGCAATGCAACTTTGTCTAAGGGCTTGGTCAATTAAACTCTGTAGTAGGTGCAGTTTCAGTAATACTATAACCCCCATAAGGAAGAACTTCTTTGGCTTCTGATCATAGCACTTTCCCAGTACTGGTTTTGCTGCCTTAGTCTGTAGGGTGAACTGCCAAGTGTTAAAACCATTAAGAAATTGCTCTTATCAAACTGCAACTTAGCAGCCTCTCTCTATGATCTACTTTGATATCATCAGCATTCTGGAATCAAAGAAAAAAAAAAGTAACTTCACTAGCACTTGATATAAACGAACAATGGAATAGATTAGCATGACTGACCCAACAAAATACTACCACAGCCAAGTTTAGAAAATCCAAATTATCAAGTTTTACTAAAATAAATCGGATGACAATGCTGCAAAAGTGGCACTTGGGCACCTGGGTTTTAAACTTTAAGAGGCAAAATATTATTTGAAAAATAGATACTTATTGCATTCTTCCTCTCGGTATTGTTTTAGGCTGTGACTCCACTTTGCCCTTTTCAATAGAACAACAACATGCCCTTGAGAAGAAAACCTTCAGTCCAAATAACATAACCTAAAAAAAAGGAGTACAGTTAATAATCCCCATAAGTTCAGTGTAGGAGGCTGCTGCTGCTTGGTCCTACAGTAATTGAGCAGTGTTTTTTTCTATTCTTCTAGCATGGTCTATCGTGAAAAGTTCGTATTTCAATGCAGACCAAAAATAAAACTTACATGGTGAGGAGACATACCAATTGAGAAGAATGGGAGCCAGCCAAACCAAGCACATGCTCAATATCCTTGGAATGAAAAACCTTGCGGCATGTTGAGGCAGTGGTAGCTGCTGTAGCAAATCAACACAGGAAGGATCAAACCATGAAGGAAGGGCTCACGTCTGAGCATATTTCGTTGCACCTAGAAGATTTTGGATTGGCAGCTGCAGAATAACAAAATTGTGGAATTACTCATGCGGTCCCTAAGTCTAGAAAGTCTAGAATTTATTTCTGTTAAGTCGGTTTTGTATAAATAGGACCCAAAGGGTCATTGTATAGTGCGAGTGAATATACAACACTACTCTGTGAAAGAATACATTCTCAATGAAAACGTTTCTCAAACACTTGGTCTTCACTCCGAAACCTTAGCATGGTATCAGAGCTTGAATAAAGCTTGCGCTACCTCCTTTCCTTTTTTTTTTTTCCTTCCAGAACTCAACAAAGGAGTCCAACAACAAAATCTCAGAATCTGCTTCCTCATACCCATCACCAACCCTCAATTCTTCCCATTCTGAACTCTGCCTCTCACTTCATCACTCTCAAACTCACTATAGATAATTATCTTTTGTGGAAAGCACAAATTGTACCTTTTCTTAAGGGCCATCAGCTTTATGGCTATGTAGATGGGACTCTTCCTCAGCCTCCTTCCACCATTGATGAAGCTATTAATCCTAAATATACTCAGTGGCTCCTGCAGGATCAATTGATCATATCTGCTATAAATTCATCTCTATCTGATACCGTTCTCTCTCACGTTCTTGAATGTAAAACTTCACACGAAGTATGGACTACACTTCAAACTCTTTATGCTGCCCAGTCCTCATCACATGTTGTCCAAATTCAATATCAACTTGCAACTACTCTTGGAGCAGCTGGACATCCACTGTGCTCTTCCCAATTTTTGATCTATCTATTGGCTGGCCTTGGCTCAGACTATGAGTCAATTGTCACGTCTATTACAACCCGTCCCGACCTATTATCCTCACATCAGATTTACAGTTTTTTACTTAATCATGAATCACGTTTGGCTCACCAAACTCAGTCACTGATTTCAGGCACCGACATTGCCGCACATGCCACAAGCGTTCGACCTCCCTTGACGTTGGGTTACTCAAACAGAGGAAGAAACCCCAATCAACGAGGAGGCCGTCGTGGTCGTGGACAAGGAGGACAACCTCCCAATTACTTTTGCACTCGGCCTGCTACCAGACCCCTTTCCCAAGTCTGCCATAAACACGATCACACAGCCATCTCATATTTCACCGATTTAACCAGTCATACCAAGCCCCTGCTCCCCCCTCTCTCACAACCAACTTCACCTCCTTACCCTCTACCCCTTCCTCGAGTCCATAGTTCCCCAATACAGCGACTACAAACCACTTCACAGCTGATTTTTCAAACCTTAACTTGGACTCTGAACCTTATACCGGCACTGACCAAGTTAGCATAGGAGATGGTTCTTCACTTCCAATTCAAAATGTTGGCTCAGCTCGTCTCAACACTCCATCTAGCAAATATCTTCTTCACAATATTCTTCATGTTCCTTCCATTGCAAAAAATTTAATTTCAGTTCGTCAATTTTGTTTAGAAAACTCAATATAATTTGAATTTCACTCCTCCCATTTCTTTGTAAAGGATTTACGAACTCAGGTGGCACTTCTTCAAGGAACCGTTAAAGATGGCCTCTATGTTCTACTTGCATGCTCGACCACTTTGGAAGTTTCTTACAACCTGTTCAGCCCCTCCACAAGCTTTTCTCGGTGAAAAAACCACCCCTCAAATCTGGCATGCCCGACTTGGGCACCCTTCCTCTCACATCACGTCTTTTACTCTCCACAATTTTCATCTTCCAGTAACCAATTCAACTGCCATAGCTCCCTATCCAGCGTGCAATAAGGCCAAAACCCATGCATTGCCACATCGATCCTCCTTCACCTTCTCGATCACAGAGACCTTTTCAACTTTTATTTTTGGATGTATGGGATCTTGCCCCCATGTTATCTTCATTAGGATGTCGGTTTTATTTTTCTATTTTAGATGATTACTCTAAATACATATGGATGTTTTCCATACAATCTAAATCCAATGTTTCCTCTATCTTTTTGACATTTTTGCAATATGTGAGCAACACATTCACCACAAATGTAATTTTCGTGCAATCGGACTAGGGTGGAGTTTTGTCCACTTCAGTCCCTGCTTAAATCGTGTGGTATTACTCATTGGGATACTTGCCCTTATTCACATGTCAAAAACGGTAGTGTTGAAAGACGTCATCGGCACATTGTTAGACAAGCTTGTCTCTTTTAGCACATGCCTCAGTCCCACATAAATATTGGGCTGAGGCCTTCCAAACTGCAGTTTACCTCATTAACCAAATGCCCACAACAATTATTCTCCTTATCAAACCTTGTTTATTCAACCACCCGATTATAAGTTTTTGAGTACCTTCGGTATTGCTTGTTCGCCCAACTTACGACCATCAAATTGTTACAAAATTCATTTTAGATTCAAGTTGTGTGTTTATGGGCCACAACCAAGATCATAAGGGCTACATTTGTTTGCACATACCCACAGGCCAGAAATACATATCTAGGGATGTCATGTTTGTTGGGACTGAAATCTCATTCGTTACTCAGCCTATTCACTCCTCTCAGTCCACTCCACAGACTATTGGGCCCACACATACTTCCTCCCTTATGCCTTCATGTAGAAGATTCTGGATTGGCAACTGCAGAATAACGGAATTGTGGAATTATCTCTTGTGGTCCTAAAGTCTAGAATTTATTCTCTTTGATTCCACAACCTTCTCTGTTTATTATCAAGACTAAATTTTAAGTATCGGCTAACCCTCTCCCTCTAACCCTCTCCCTTCTTGAGGAAGCCCTTCTCTCTAACCTCCCCCAAAACTTAGTATCGGCTAGAGGGGGTGGGAGCTTAGGCTCCTTCCCCCCTCATTCCTTCCCTCCCCCTATGTGGTTTCGTATTGTGTGTGTTTAGTCTTTCTGTGTTTTTTTAAGGCAAATGAAGGGAGAATCGCCGATCGAGTCTTTCCGGCACCCATAGCCTACATGCGCCACACCAGGTGGTTGCCCAGCCGCCAATCTGCATGACCACCGAACGAGGCTTCAAACGAAGTGGAGCATAGCTAGCACGTGCGGGTCGAAGAATTCCGAGCGCATCGGCGCGTGGCTTCCATGCGCCACCAAGGAATCCTCTGCCGCTGCTATGCGAGGCTGTTCCTGTACCGGCGACTCTGGATCTCCCAAGATCGGCCGTCGGTTTTCCCTCCAACAGACTTTTTTGTGCACTATTTTTTCGTTTTTACAGTGTTTTCACAATGTAGTTTATTTTATGCATTGTCTTTATTTTCAAGAAAAAAAAAACCCTTAAACGTAGGGCCATTCAAACTAATGGAGGTTCTCCCCCCTCCGCGTAGGCGGAGATGGTGGGGTTTGTTGCTCCATATTGCGATTAATCGGGTATGGAGCCTGTTACGTGGTTACTGTTTCCTCAGTCGTGGACAGAGTTGTCCTATCTCTTAGACTTAGGTCTGTAGAGGTTTGCTGTCGGGACTAGACCTGTCAATCACATGAGTGTGCTAGGATGCTTTTAACGTTTGTAATTGACTTTTTTAAGTCAACTTTGTATGTCATCTTTAATGAATGGATTGAGAACCTTGATTATCAAAAAAAGAAAAGAAAAGAATATATTCTCTTTATTTCTGTTAAGACAGTTTTGTATAAATAGGACCACAAGGGTCATTGTATGGTGCGAGTGAATATACAACACTACTCTGAAAGAATACATTCTCAATGAAAACTTTTCTCAAACACTTGGTCTTCATTCTGAGACCATAGCACGGTAAACTGGGCAGACTCCCCATATTCTGTCCCATTGCTCCATGCGAGTCTAAAAAAAATAAGACCAATTACATAGATCATTAAGATGGCAGAAAATTAGAACTTATTTTCTCGTCACATCACCTGATCCCATGCAAGACAAATTAAAGTGCCAAAAAGCACCACTATTGGCAATCAAAAAAATCTCGAAATGGGGACCAACAGGCTCCACAAGTCAAATAAAAATTATTTCCCTTATCAAGGTGATGAACCATTTGAATGCATACATGCCTATCAAGATGATGAATAGGAGTCTATGCCAATTATCAGAATTGCTTTAGGACTGGCTGACCTGAGGCCGGAACTCACCAAGCGCAGAGGAGGATTGAGAGAGAGGATGGAGGAAAGAGAATATGAGGATCTTAGCTTTTCTGAGAGAGAGGAACGAGAATGAAATGAGGATCTCAGCTTTTCTTCTGAGAGAGGAATGAAAATGAGGTTCTTAATTGAGACTGTATGTAGCAGAATTGTGAGATTAAATTATACGACAAATTATTGGAAATAGCCCAATGAAATGACCAACCATGAGAGACGCAATTTTGCAACTAGGAATCTTTTTATTGATATCAGCGAAAATAATGGTACCATTTCAGAAGCTCCAGAAACTTCAAACCTACAAGTCAATCTCTCAGGGGCTGGGCAAGCAAAACCAACATAAAGAAACCAGTGCTTTAATATGATTTTCTTTACAAAGTATTTAATTGGGGGAGCTCGTTCACACTTCACATGATGAGAGACAAATTGATAATAAACTCTCCAGCTGCTAATTTATTAGAGAAAACTGAGAAATGCAACCAAAGAAAAAAAGAAGAAGTCATATACAGGGAAATTGATTGAATTGAGGAATTAACCTGCTATGGAGACCTGGAGCTATGTGAGATCTCCTGTAAATTTGCCTGAAATTTTGAAAACAAAAACTTAAAATACCACTATATATACTCACATTTAATTTCTCTTGCAAATTTGGCAGCAATTTGGGAAACTTGCTAGGTAACGTACCTTTCCTTTGATAATGTGTTGTATGGTGGTATTGAGGTCTCCTTCTATCATTGGTTGAAAAGTTTCAGACTCCTATGCACTACCTTTAGCTTAGGTGTTTTCATACTTGTTGAAACAAACATTTTTAATTTTTCACATCCAACCATTGTCATGTTTTCCAGAGACGGCCACTCAAAATCTATCGCCTCATTGCAAAAACATTCTAATTTTGGTAAATCCTTGAGCGAGAGAGTCTTCACTTGAGGGAATGCAATCACATCTCTTTTCTTTTCGTCTCCTGATTCTTTTGCAAGGATTTCTTCCATTTGGTTGCAGTAATGTACATCTATTTTCTCTAATTTCATAAGAAGTTTTGCTATGGATAGTGTGAATAAACATTTCAAACTATCACATTCCCATACTTTTAGCAATCTCAAGTTATTGAAGCCCTTGATATCTCGTGGACCTTTCTTCCATATATGCAACAACTTCGGTAACTTTTTTAATGACAACTCTGTCAAGTTATTGAATATATTGCTTTCTTCAACATTTAGTCCCTCAAGTTCAACTATCACTTCCAGTGAATCACATTTATATGCTAAAAGTTTTTCAAGATTTTCCAAACTTTCAATCAAGTTGTATGGAAATAGAGACCACATCTTTGTTTGATTTTCAGCCTCACTCACATTTGGCTCATCTTGCTTTGTCAATGTAACCTGCCAAAACATTTAAAAAATGACAGTGTCAAATGTAGACTCATATATAAGAGGAACACCTTTTTTTAATTCTTGTTCTAAACTAATTAAGGGTAGTTAGGTGACTAGATTATAATTTATAGTAAGGAAAAATAAATTTATTCAATCACCCTATGAGTTTTATCATCAAATTCAACCTCTAAAATGAAAGAATCGTTACTTTTAATAATTTCTAGTATTCTTTGAAAAACGAGTGATAGTTTTTAATATATAAAGTGAAGTTCTCCAAAATTTAATTTTTAAAGCGACGTAAAAGTTGAAAATTGGAATGCATGAAAGATAAAATGTGATATAGAAAGATGGCTCAAAAGCTCATTACTTAATGGAACTAAAAAAATTACGGCATAAGAACAAAGCTGGGAAAAAGATTTGTTTTTTTTTTTACTCAAAGCAGTAGTACATACTCTTATAGGTTTTGATTTAAAATATGAAGATAAATAAATAAAAAGAAACTTTTTAATAGTTAAAATGAAAAGAAATAGAAGAAGAGAAAGTGTTTCAAAAAGGTTATAAATAAAAATAATAATAAATAAACCTTAGTCTTGATGCATGCACATACATCTTTGTTAAGGTTGTGTTTGCTCTCTCCTGAAGTGGAGCTGCAATATCCTTGATCTGGATTATAATTCCTATGACATGGTACACAAGACAACTCTAGGCATCGATTGAAAAATCTAAAAGATTCTTTTGCTGAGGAGTAGCCAGCACTAGGCTCTTGGGGGGCTCTTGCATCCAATTCTGCATCCTTCTGTTTTAGCTTTCTTTCGCTTTGAACTTCTGAACCAAATGTTTTTAATTTTGGACAATTAAACAAATCGATCTCCTTTATGGATGGCCACTCAAAAGAATGGGCTTCTCTACTAAAACTCACAAGGTTTTCTAGACAAAGTAGTTTGAAGGTTTGAATTTGAGGGAATACAATAATATCTACTCTCCTTTCTTCTCCAGCTTTGTCCTCTCTTTGAATAATATTTTCCATCAATTGGCAAAAACTTATTTGTACTTTTTGAAGTTTCACGAGTAGTTTTGCAACTGAAAAAGGAAGCAAACCTCTAAGATTATGACATTTCCAGATTTTAATTGATATTAAGTTTTGAAAGCCTTGAAATCCTCTTGGAATATTTTTCCACACATATGCCATCCCATCTAAGTACCGTACGTAAATGTAGACTTGTTAATTGAGAAAGTGCTAGGATGGGCTGGCGGTTCTCTATGACCTTTACTCCTTCCAGATCAAATACAGCTTCTAGTGATCCACAGTCGTCTACTTTAAGGAATTCCAAATTGGGAAACCAAAAAATGGTGTTGGATGAAAATAGTTTATGAGAGAGGGCTGTTGATGAAGTGCTGCCTCCTCCTTCAACCTGTTTCAATCTATTAATTCAACCATTACAATGTTTTGTGTAGTAGTTTTCAAATATATATAATGAATATCCCAACGAAAATCATATTTCTAAATTATAAATTTTTCTAGCAGTAGTATAAAGACGTTAACTCTTTAAAAATTTTCAAGAGATTTTATTTTCGAAGTAATCTATTTAGAATGTGAATCATAGATGTACTGTTAATTGGGAAAGCATACCTCAATTGAGTCCACGGACTTACAGATACCAGTGAGCCTTGGTAAGGAAGATAGTTGTATTTTCTCCAACTTCGGCAATGTAATGACATCACCAATGACTTTCTCCTTATCTTCTTCTTCCTTTGAAAAACTTTCTTGTATCTTTTCACAATGTGAAAGCTCTAACGATTTGAGTTGATCCAAATCTCTCACCATGGCCAACCAAAATATATTTTCCGAACGCTTGCACGTAACTATTCGACAATGTATTAGGTTGCCAAAAACACCCCTACTAATGGCCATTTCCAAAATTTTTCCAAGATCATTTGCATCCTCCCCTTTGAGGCTAATTTCATTTTCAAATAAATATCTCCCATCATCTTCAGTGTTTATCCTAAATCTCAAACTAGAGTTAATGAAGTGTAATTCGTTTGGCAAGCACCTGATACTTGGTACGCTAATTTCTAAAACCGTCATTTGACCAAAATAAGGAATTAGTTTAGCAAGGCTTGCATTATTACTTGTTCCTTCTCCATTTCCTTCCATCGTAGTTGTACATTCCTAATTCTTGAATTCTCCCATGTATAACTCTTGTAGTCAAGATAAACTAGATAAGACACCAGATGCACCCTTCAACCGGTACTTCCAGTTTTACCGATTCTGATACGGTTCAGTTCGATAAATAATATATGTAGTATATATAATATGCTATATATATTATAGTGATAATATATTGTAGTATATTATAATATATATTATATTGTATCATAGACTATAATGATATATTATAATATATTACAATATATAGTGATATTGCATTAGTATAACTACTAATACTATAGACTATAGTGATAATATATAGTTATTTATATAGGATTTTAAAATTTAATGTTATTTTAATTAGAAATTTAGCATATAATACAATATTATTTTATATATAATTATATATATTAGATATAAGAATTATATATAATATAAAAAATATTTTATATAGTATAAAATCTTAAAATATATATTTATATGAACTGGTCCGATTCGGTTCAATTCGATGTTAGGAAAAGGAAAATCGGAACCAAACCGATTTTGAAAAAATGAAACCGATACTAGATCGAATCAATTTAGAACCTGACTGAACTCACCACCAGTTCACCGGTTTCTTTTTCACCCCTAATACTAGTCCAGCTTTACGGAAAATATATATATATATATATTTGGTCTTAGGCATGCAAATTAAAATAACCAGGTCAATTTGGCTTGAAGTTTCATATCATAAGAGTTAAAAAAAATCGAATAGTTCAAAACACTTTTTGTAATAATCCTTATCAAAATTAAATTGACTATCTAGACACAAAAAAGTTAGTCACAGAAAATTATTTTAATCAATAAAAATTCAACGCTCTCTCTTTTTGGAAATCCTTTTTAGATCCAAAATTTTGAAAACAAATAAGTTAAAAAGTACGTTTGGGATGGCGGTAGGAGTCTTAAAAATTGTTTAAATAGCTTTAAAATCTCTTTAATGAAAAAATTAAATTGTTTGAGCATTACATATTAAAGTAATTTTCATCTCAAATAAACTAAAAAGTACGTTTGAGGAAAAACATCAAATATGTTTTTACGATAATGCGGAATGTAATTCAAATTTTAAAAAGATTATCAATGGACGAAAATACCCATCTAACTTTAAAATAATTACAACTTTCAAACTTTTAAGGATATGATCATAATATTTTAAAATTTAAATAATCGTCATTTCGACCTCATAAATCACTTTTTTAATTTGTTTCCAAACAAATGTAGCATGTTTACAAGTATTTTAAATATATGGTTACCCAAAAAGTAAATAATTTTTTAATAGTAGAACTTATTACTTAAGTTATAAGTTATAAGTTATAAGCCCTAAACCTATAAACTATATTTCTCACTACAATCTCAAAAAAATGTTTTTTGAGTTAGAAATGATGATCATTTGATTTTTTTTAAGAATTATGATTATATCCTTAAAAGTTTAAAAGTTGTAATTATTTGAAATATGTACGGGTATTTTTGCCCCTTGACAGTCTTTTTAAAATTTAAAATACACCCCAGATTATCCAAAAAAGCACGTTGGAGGAAAGATTTCATCTAACGTACTTTTTAGCTTATTTGAAATTAAAAAGTACTTGAATATGTAACATTCAAACAATCTGATTTTTCCTTTAAAGAGTTTTGAGGCTGTTTAAATACTTTTTAAAACTCCTAATGCAAACTTGAACAGGCCTAACTATATAAATCTTAAAATGCACAAAGAGATTTTTTTACTTTATAGAAGTTTAAGCTTCTGCATTAATACTACATCTATCACATAAAAAATTACATTTACATAAAAGATTATGCACACCAAACAATTAGTAAAAACTATTTTGATGAAAGTATTCTCAAGCTACAACTATACACTAGAAAAGAGTTTGTTCCCCAGTAAAATAATTCGCTAAAAACCTTTTCCATAGAACAATTGTTTTTCATCGAAAAAAACAGACCAAAGCCACAATTATCTTTGTCCAAACTTTGGGAATATTTGGTTTCTGCTAATTTTGTGATTTTTTTTTTATAAAAAGTTTAATTTCAAGCCAAATATCTTTTAAACATTAAAAGAATAGATTTAAATATATATATATATATTTATATTTCCAATCATTTACTTACGCTTCCATAAAAGATAACTTTCGAAAAAAAAAATAAAAGAAATCATATTTTACAAAAATCTTTTCTAGAACTTTTAAATTCTACCTATATAGTTTTACATACTCAAAAATAAAATACATTTCAATTCTAACTATCTAGTTGGGTTTGCGACAACCCCTCACAATCTACCCCACCAGCCCAACCCACCATTTAGGGGATGGGCAGGAAACCTATCTGCCACCGGTGCCGATGCAAGCAGGTGCTACTCAAAAAAAAAAAAAAAAAATTCATGTGGGCGGGGGTGGGTGGGTACCCCACCTGCCTGGCATTTCACCTGCCCAACATGTGTAAAAATATATATATATATCTACTATATATATAAATGCGAATGTTAGAGGAACAGTATTTTCGTCTAAAATTTCTGTTTCCAATTTTGTCCCTCATTTTCTCTTAGTTTGGTCCTTTAACGTATTCTCACATAAAAAATCGCAAGCCTCCAGGCTTCAAGCACGCCACAAGTTCAACAAACCACCCTAGCATATTGCCATTCTCAACATTACGGCATATTTCTCCTTCACCATGCGTTGAAGTAAGGCAATAACCCACGGGCCACAGATGCACCAAATCCACGTCCAAAGCCAGCTCTCCTCGATCTAAGGTCTCCACCGCATGAAACAACCTAACATCACCACAAAATAACTTTGTTTTCCCATTCCAAAATAGAGCATGCTAACCCTTCTCTCCCTCGCTGAAGCCACCACCTAGAGCCATCACAGAATAAGCCAAAGGCCTCAAAAACCAATAACCAGTCACCCACCATCACCTTACACTTCGCCGATAAGAAGACGACCGCTCCTTTCTACCTGCCTTACTTCGTTGCTTCTCAGTAAGGCGGCACCGAAACTCAGAATACGCCGCATGTGGCCAAACGGAGATATACGAAGGAGAGAAAGACGTCGGCAGCTGTTATTGGTGGAGGAGCGGCGAGACAGAGAGAAGAGAAGAGAGCATGACCTAGTTAGGGAGAGAGAGAGAGAAAGAGAGAGAGAGACGTTTGTGAGAGATTGTTGAGGGCGTCGGCGCAGGAGGTAAGGAAGGGAAAGAGAGAGAAAAAGAAAACAAGTTTTAGGGTTTTGGTGGATTGGTTTAAACGGCATCGTGTGGATTGGGGTGAGGGGGGCTGGGCTTGTATATTATAAAACCCTAAACTTTTCTCTCTACTCTCACTTTCTACTCATCGTCCACCTCTCTTCTCTCTCCCTTCTCTTCCCTTTGGCCTTCTCTTCTCATATATTCTCTTCTCCTTTTCTTCTTCCTTTCATGCTAACACTGCACCTCTCTCCTACCATATTCCATCTCATGTCAATGCATTGTACTCCCCTTCCTCTCGTACCAAAGTCGTACCTCTCTACAACCCAAAACTATGGTTGTTGCCATGAATTTTAAGTTAAAAGTCCAAAACTGTGCCTATGGATCTGCGAGTTTTATGATCCACAACTGTTGCCGTGGGTCTGTGAGTCTAATCAACATGGTTGATGTCGTGGGTCTATTAGTTTTATGACCCACGGTTGAGCTTTATGTGCCACAATTTGTGCTTTTATGCACAAATCTGAGACTTTTTTTTGTTGGTGTTCTGCGATTTGTTTGATGTTTTTATAATTTTGTATTATTTTTTGTGAAGAATATATTGTTGGATGGGGTGGCCGGATGGTGATGGTGTTAATCCATTTGCCCAACAAGTAGATGTAGATGGCCAAGGATGTGGGTTGGGACGAGGTGCGAGGGTGAGATTTAGCCAACTGCCCAGATGAGAATGTTGTACAAGAGGGGTGGTTATCCACCCGTATAGCACCCCTACTATCTAGTTCGATTCTACCTATCTCCTCATCTTATTACTTTTCTTCAAGTTGATTGGAGTTGTGGTACTCTACTATTCAAAGGCCATTAAGGGGTTGTTTAAATTGAGAAACACTCTCAACTCATCTCATCATTACAATTTTCACAAATTTCTACATAAAATACAATAAACAATTTAACTTTTTTAAATCACAATTCAATTTTTTCAAATCTTTAAACAATAATAATATTAAAAAATAATATTTTAATAATATTTTATTCAACTTTCATCTAACAATCATGAAACTTCACCGACTGTTGAAAAACAACATTTTCAATAAATGTTGTCACCACATACTTTGAGGCAGCTCAACACTACATTAGTTGCTATCATTGAGTAATTATTTAGTTATATATTTAAGTTTTAGCTCAATTAACTATCAAAATAAAACTATATATTCTTTGATTTTTGAATATTAGTTATTGCATGTAGGGATGCTACTTGCCCTATACGGAGGGTAGCCACCCATCGCACAGCCTATTCTCGCTGGGCTAGGTGAAAAGGGTTCATTTGGACCCAGTTCTTCAAGGCTAAATATGTGAAAAGTGGTCATCTGGCTCTTGCAAAAAATACACCTGCTTGTTCATGGTTTTGGAAATAGGTTATGAGAGTTTTTTCGGATTTTGTGATAATATTTGTTGGCATATTCGAGAAGGCAAGAAGTCATTTTGGTTTGATCACTGGCTTAAGTCTTGACCATTATGTATGTTTACGTGCTACCACTATTGTAAATCCTTTGCTTCAAATTAAGGAGTGCTGGGGTAATTCTGGTTGGAATTTCGAGTTGTTGGAGGAGTTGGTGGGTAATGAGGTTCTGGGGGAGATTATTAGCTCTGTTTCGGCAAAGACGGAAGGGGTTGATTGTCTATTTGGAAGCTGACGTCGAATGGTGTTTTTTCTTCAGCAAGTGCGTGGGAGGTGATCCGTTTAAAACAAGAGAGAATCTCAGGAATGGAGTGGATTTGGCATAAACTCCTACCGAAAAAAAATCTCGTTGTGCATGTGGAAGGCTCGCTTTCATTGTCTATCCATAGATTCCAGAGTGCAGAACTGTGGAGTGCACTTGGCCTCTAGATGTGACTGTTGTAATACCAGGAATGTGGAGACTCTTGAGCACCTTCTGTGCTAGGCGAATTTGCAATGCAGATTTGGGAGAGAGCGGCCCTGGTGATGGGATTGTCGTTTATGTATGCAAGAACCTAGTAGGGACGTGTTCTCCATTGGTTTTCATTGGCCAAGAAGTCTTCTTCAAGGGGCATTTTGATTGATTTGTTACCCACTATTATTACTTGGTGTTTATGGCAACGTAGGTGCAAAGTGCATATGAAAGGTGTTGCTTGCTCGGTGGATGGTCTGTGGCTTTCCATTAAATTTTGGCTCAGGAACTTGTTTATGGAACATACGAAGGGAGGGCCCACCTTGCCTAGTGATGAAAGGTTTCTCGTTGATCTTGATATCCCACCAGTTCGGAACCAAAGCCGCATGCCACGTCTGGTTGTGTGGCAAAAGCTAGCTAGTGGACACGTGAAGTTGAATGTGGATGGGAGTTGTAGGGGAAATTCAGGATCTTATGGGGGAGGAGGTGTGATCCGAGATGCTTTTGGCACTGTTAAAGGTGCTTTTTCAATTTGTTTTGGGCAAGGGACGAATAATGAGGCCAAACTTCGTGCCCTACATGCGAGAGTAGTTTTGTGTAAAGAGTTGGGATTTTTTAATCTGGAAATTGAGTGTGATTCAAAAATAATAGTTGACTGGATTCATTCAAAAAATTGTACATTTTCGTATCTTTGGGAGTTCTAGGAGGAGACGATTAAAGAGCTTCAGGGTGTTCACTTCATTATTCACCATCAATATTAGGAAGCAAATCAGGTTGCGGATATTCTGGCACGGCAAGGTGAAGCAAGTTTGACATGTAGATACGAGGAGGGTGGGTTACTCCCCCATCATGTCAGGGGTATCCTTTGTATTGGTAAACTTAGCCTCCCCAGCATTAGAGTTTAATGTTCACTGGGTCTTTTTATTTTGGTTTGGTCTTGTTTGTTTGGTTGCTTTGGATATAGATTGGATTGGCTGATCTTGTATCCACAATTTTCCTCCGTCATAAGTGAGGGTTTATGAATAAAATTAGGAAATGGTCACTCATAGATAGGTGGCCCTAACTCTTGAAAAAAAAAAAAGAAGATTATCTTAGAATCTTGTAAATACACTGAATAATAGTAAAATGGATGTTTTATTAGGTTTTGATAAATGAGAGAAAAAGTTGTATTGATGTTTGAGTTTTTTTTTTTTTAATTAGAGGAAAATTTTAAAAATTTAAAACTGAAAAGTACTTTTTGTTTCAGTGATGTTTGAAAGGAAATTATGGAAAATTTTTGAGAATTTCACGTCTCATCTCATTACCCAAACTAGCCCTAAATCTACCCTGCACCACGTCCTTGCCTGGACGAGGTGATTGTCCACATCTACCTACTAGGGGGTGGATTGACGCAACCACCGTCTGACCATCCCATCCGACAATACATTTTTCACAAAAAAAAAAACATACAACTACGTATAATAAAAAAAAATTGCACAAATCCAAAAAAACAAAACAAATCAAAGTTACAAATCGCACAAATCTAAATATCTATGCGCAGACAGTCAGGCCACATATATATTACAGATCCAAGAAGTATTACATAGAAAATATGAAATTAGCAAAGAATAGAAACAAAAACATGACAGAGAACATCGAAAGAAACAAGGGAAAGCTTCTGGGACTAACCTCTACAGCCTCCTCTAGAAAGCAAAGAAGTATTTATATAGCACATAAATGTTGGTATGGATTTGAGAAAAGTGATGTTGGAAAACAAGAGCAGAGCGATTTTGAGCAAAATATTGTTTAGATAGAAATCACAAGGATGATAGGGGAACATCCATTATGTCTTGTGTCTACTTATGAGTCTAAATGCCTTTTGCAAGAAAATGAGGATCTGGTTCTTTCTTGGCAATTTTGTCGACTATGTACTTTTCTTTACATGCATTCCTACCTTACTTTCGAACCAATCTCGAGGAAAGGATGTATGTGAGCAAGTGCATATACACTTTCTACAATAGTAACTCACTATCATTTTGTTAAGTTCTGATAAAAGAGGAGAAGAAATATAATTTGAAAAAGAATAGAAGGAAAATGGCAAAGAGAATGTGATTCTTGCTTGGCCATTTTTCATGGAAGTGCTTTTCTTAACAAGCACTACTACCTTCCTTCGAAGCCACTCCCCAATGGAATGGACGCAGATTCCAACTTTATATTCTAAAAAACTAGTTTTCGATGCATACTCTGAAAAATAGATCACTAGCTATTTCTATTACATATTTGACGCCATAGGAGTTCATAGTAAAGTTTTGAATACTCTATCGGAGGCCGTACCAGTCAAGGCACTGGAACGAAATATTTCGATACCGGAACCATTTCGTATATCATTTCGGAATAATATTTCAGTACCGATACAGTTTCGGTATCGATACCGTTTCGTGTATCGTTTCGGAATAGTTTATACATGGATAAATTGTATATATACAAGCATTAACTGTATTCCAAAATAACAACAAAATAAGTCATAAACTCAATATTTCTCAATAAAAGTCTTAAAGTTTTAAGTTACAACTAACATAAGTTCTTAAGTTTTAAGTTACAACAAACGTGATATTAAAAAAAAAAAAAGTTACAACAAACATACTTGTAAAACTAAGGTTGAGTTTAGATGTTGAACTGAGTTGAGTTGAGTTAAGATGAGTTTGGTATCCAAACTGGCCCTAAATAAGTTCTTAATCCAATCATTAAAATAAAATCACTCATCCTCATCAAAAAGACAATAACGATCAAGATTCGACATGTTAATCAAAATATTTTCATCAACGTCACTGCTGTCATCAACATCAACACCAACATTATCATCGTCTTCCTCAATTAGTAAGGCTAATGGCTCCTCAATACTTGCCAAAAAATTTACCTCTCTTGCAGCTTCAAGTTATAATGAACAAATACTAAGTCATTCAAACATTTATGCACTAATCTATTTCTCTTCTTCGAATGAATAAAATCAAATGTGCTATAGTTTCTCTCACATCCAGTTGCACTACAATATTAACTTAGTACTCGAATATCAAACCTTTGAAGCGTTGGAACCTCGCAACCAAATTGGGTCCACCATGCAACTATAACAATAATGCAATTATAAATTATTAATTAAATGCAAGTAAAAATAAAATAAGATAAAATTTAAAGTATAAAGTTACACTATTTAACAAATGATATTGACAAATGATAATACCTGGATTAATCTTATCACGCTGGCGGATTGCTAAAAAATGTCCAAACTCACCTACTGCATTCTTATACAAGTCAAGTTCTGCAATGATCTTGTCTTGATTATCGGGATTAAGTTCCATTTTCATAACACAGCTGTTGAAGCCTCTTACAACATCATTTTTATTTTTAAAGTTGAGGCTATAGTAAATTCTAGGGTTAAGAAAATAACCTGCCGCATGTAATGGACCGTGAAGCTGCTTATCCCATCTAGAATCAATGATCCTAGTGAATGGACTGAATACACTAACTTTTTTATTGCATCTTGCTTTTATGTTGTCTTTTGGCTCTTTCCATTGCATCATACAAGTATCCCATTCCAGGCTTCTCATCACCCTCAATAAGTCGTAGAACACGAACCAAAGGCTTACTAACTTTAACAATAAATTGACATTGAGCCCAAAACTCTTTATCTTCTAAAACAATTTCAGCTATCTCCTTCCCTATGTTGCACTTAGAATGACTTGATGCAATCTATTTATCACAAGTAAATATTTGTCTGAATTTTTCTTAAACAAGAGCAAGCATTGGATTCTCAAAAAATTTGTAGCAAACCTTGTAATTACAGGACAATACAAATCATGACCTTTGGTGAAGTCTTTTCTCATCAATGCCAAAATCCAACCATGGTTATAAATGATTTTTGTTATCTTTTTTGCCTTTTTTATAGTATCATCAATAAGGAAAAAATGTCTTGGATCAAAAAAATTCTTCAACATCAAGTCTATGCAATGAGCTGCACAAGGGGACCAATAGAAAGAGCCATACTTCTGCTAGAACTTTTTTCCTGCAGCTTTATAACTTGCATCATTGTCCGTTATGAACTTCACAAGATTTTCAACTCCAATTTCTTGAACAACCTCATCAAAGATATTAAGCAACGTTTCAGCATCTTTTCTAAGGCCAGATGTATCAATAGACTTCAAGAACATTATACATTTCGGACAATAAACTAGAAAGTTGATTATTGATTGTTGTTTCTGGTTTGTCCAACCATCGATCATTAGTGAAAAATCGGTCTCATTCCAAACCTTCTTAATTTGTTGGAAATAATCTTGAACCTCATTCACAACCATCTTTAACAAATTTCCTCTCAACTCATATAAAGAAGGGCCCTTGAATCCTGGCCCGATGACAGTTATGGTATCGATAGCTGGTTGATAAAACTTGGATTGGGCCACATTGAAATTAAAATTAGCATCATACCACCAGTGTGCTACAACCATCTTTGCGTTTACAATCATCTCCTTCGAACACATAGAAATCTTAATTGAAGGTTGGGCCCCAGGAGTTGTTCTTGGAGCAAAACATCTACTTAATACCCCTACTGACTTTCCAATTCCAAATTCTTTCGACTTCCCCTTACCTTTTGAAAGCTGAGACTATCCCTCCATATTATTACTATCATCAATATCATCAGATGTTAAATCTATCTTGCCTCCAATCTCTGAGCTTAGTTTTCTTTTCTTTTCTTTGCTTTTTTTCATTTCATCAAGCAACTCCTTCATTTGTCATTTTACATTTTCAGAGACCTTTTTACATGCTTCTACATTGCCTAGAATCCCAGCTAGATGATACTTTAATCAAGTGATCAAGCCACCTCTAATTACTTTATTACAATATAAACATTCAATACTATTTCTTGCCCCTGGCACTACACGTGCATAGGCCCATGCTAGATCTTCTGATCTTACCGGAGCAAGTGTTGAAGTTGAAGTCATACCACCGGTTGATTGACAACTAGACATTTTTAACTATTAAAGTATAAAAAATTAATACTTATAAGTAAGCAAAAAAAACCTCAAAAGAAGTAAGAAACTTAGAAACTTACAAAGATGAACAACAACATTCAGCATTTGAACTAAAATAATTAAAAGCTAATTAAAATAGAAACGAACAACTAATTAAAAACTAATGGACCCCCTTCTTCATTTCAACATAGCTCATGAGTTGTTCCTAAAATAATTAGGAAGGTAGACCAAAATATGGGAGTTGCTGTTGGACCAAAGAATCCTAAATACAATTCAAAAACAACAATACCCAAATAACAAAATAAAGCATTAGACAAAAATGATATTATTGAAAGATATAAAAATATAATATGCCTCACCTTAACAAAAATGATAGGTACGAATGAAATATAATAAATAATAAAATGATATTATATATATTTTTTAGGATTTGACGTGGCAGGGCGAATTTTTTCTCTCTGCTAACAGCGATTCCAGACTAGGGTTGCGATCGCGAGGGTGTGTGTGAAGGCTCTTGTGCCTCTAGCCCTCCGGCAATCTCTGTTGCCAGTGGGATGGGTTCTGAGATTCATGTGGGCGGGTCTGAGGTCGCTGGGGAGACGAAACAGGGTTCGATTACGTTTGCTCAAGCGCTCCAGCGGCCTTTGCCACAACCGAAGTTTCGTGTGCCGTTGAGGAAGCCTGAGAGGATTAATGGGGAATTAGGGTTTTTATTTTCTGATGTTGAGATGGAATGGGCGGCGGAGGATATGAAGTATGCTCTGGTTCTCAAATTTACATCGACTAGGCCCTCCATTGATGTGCTGCGACAGAAGATTATCAAAACATGGGGATTTAGCGAGGTACCGATGGTGAACTTTATGGATAATTATCATGTACTGTTGCATTTGGCTAATGAGAAAGATTACCTTCATGCTTGGGTGAGGGAAGACAATGGAGTTTGACATTAAGAAAGAACCTTCCATTGCCCCGCAATGGATTTTTCTCCCTGGATTGCCGCTGCACTTATACCGGTTTCATTGCCTACAGAGTCTTGCGATGAGGTTTGGGCGATTCCTAGGGACAGACAATGCAACGCTGTATTGTACTCGAGCTACGGGGGCGAGGATCTGCGTTGAAGTAGACTTACAGGATGAGCCGGTTGAGGGATTTCCAATAATTGTTGGCCAAAAAGCATAGATTTGGTAGGGAGCAGTATAAGAGAAAATAGGGTTTTATTGCAAAAAGTGTTCTCGGTAGGGGCACACTGAGGTGGTATGAAGAGTGGGTGTTCAGCCTAAATTCAAAGCAGAGAATAAGAAGGGGTCGACTGTGGGAGGGAAGACAGTTGAGGATAAAATATGGAAGGAATTGGGGAGTAAACATGTTGTCTTAGAAGAGGGGGAAATTGAGACTGTGGATGTTGTGGGCCATGTGAATACAGAGGAGGAACAAACGTTAGAGGTGGGTGTTGAGGAAGGTAAACAAGTTGCAGTGGAAGGAAATTCTAATGTGCTGCTTGGTTCTGGTTGTAGTGCAGATGGGTCAAAAAATCTGTACAAAGGTGATGGTATGGATGTGAATTTGCAGATGAGTGGGGATAATATAAATGCACTTGCGAACGCTGATAATGTAAATGTGGAAATCTTGGTTCCTATTAGAATTGAAAAGATTGATGTGCCTCTTGCAGGGGTTCGAAATGAAGGGGTTGAGTTGAGCATTGTTGATGCGGGTAATGTAGCCGAGGATGATGTTGAAGATGGGGTGGGTAATGTGGAGAAGGTGGATGTAGATGGGTTGGGTAAGAATAGTTTTGCAGTCCTTTCAGAAGATGATACTTCAACGGAGGTAGATTCTGAGAAAGATTATTTTTCAGATTCTGGAATCCGGCAGGGTGACTAAAGAAGCAAAGGTATGAATGATGTGGTTGTGAGAAAGTCTCGAAGGGCTAAGGCCCAGCCAAAAAAATTAAATCTATGATTGATAAAATGTTGGTGTGGAATGTCCGAGGGTTGGGCACTTCTAAAAGACGGTTGGGGAAGATGATTCGTAAGTATAGAATTTCTATTCTTGTGATTTTAGAACCTTTTTTAGCAGTTGATAAAATTCAAAGGTGGGCTTTGAGGCTTGGTTTCAATAAGTTTGGGTCTAACATTAATGAGGGAGGAAAGATTTGGTTATGCTGGAGGGATGATTTGAATATGGATTTGGTTATTATTACTAATCAATCTTTTTCTAGTTTATTCTCGATGAATGGGAGTCTCTTGTTGGTGACTTTTGTGTATGCTAAGTGTTCTATGGTGGAAAGCAGACAGCTTTGGGACCATCTTTGTAGCTTTTATTGCTCTGGTGTTCCATGGGTTGTTATTGGGGACTTTAATATTATACGTTCTGATGACGAGAGAGTTGGTGGTCACCCTAGGCCAAGGGGTGCAATGCATGAGTTTAACTTATGTATTAATGCTTGTGGTTTGATTGATTGGAAGGCTGAAGGGAAGCAGTTGTCTTGGTGTAATGAGCAGCAAGGAATGGCGAGAAGTTGGGCTAAGCTTGATCGTCTTCTGGTTAACAATGATTTTGTGGCAAAATTTGGGCATGCCGTGGCTCAGTATCTTGATAGGCACACATCTGATCATGCTCCTTTAATGGTACAGTTTGTGGTTGATTTTAATCATTATGGCCCGTCGCCATTTAGATTCCAAAACATGTGGGTTTCGCATGGAGAGTTTTTGTCTATGGTTGAGAGATCTTAGAAGGAACCTATTGGTGGGGGGGGGTGGCTTATTTATATTGGCTGGAAAATTAAAGAGATTAAAAGTACACATGTGTTCGTGGAATAAAGAAGTGTTTGGTCACGTGAAAGGAAAAATCCAAGCACTTGAAGAAAGGGTCGAGGTGTTGGATTCCGAGATGCAGAACTAGTGCTTGATGGCGTTGGAGTCAGAATTTCTTGATTCTAAAGCTGAGTTAGAAAGGTGGATTCAAAGAGAAGATACTAGATTGCTGCAACAGGCAAAACAAAGATGGGTGGATGAGGGTGATCAGAATACTAAATATTTCATGCGGTGATTACACAAAGAAGGCGAGGCTCTATAGTGACAAAAATGCGACTGCAGGATGGTACAACCTTGGATACGCCGTAGTTAATTCATGAAGAAGCTGTGAGGTATTTTTAGAATTTCTAGTCACAAGATGATCAATGGGAGTTGCCTAGTTTAAGTCATTTGATTCAGCCAGTGGTGGGTGAGAATGAAGAGAGGTGGCTGCGGTCTGAGCCTACAGTTCAGGAAATTTACCAGGTGTTGCTTTCAATTCCTGCGGATTCTAGCCCAAGGCCAGATGGGTTTGGGTCCCTTTTTTATACATCTTGCTGGGAGTTGGTTCAAGAGGATGTGGTTAGTGCAGTAAAGGAGTTTTTCCAAGGTATGGAGCTGCCTAGATTTTAAACTTCCTCTTTCATTGTTTTAATTCCCAAGGTGAAGGATCCCACAAGTTTTGAAAAATTTCGGCCCATAAGTCTTTGTAATGTGATTTACAAGGTCTTTCAAAGTTGATTGTCAACAGAATGTCTAAGATTATTGAAGGACTCATCTCTCTGGAATAGGGAGCTTTTGTGAAAGGTAGGAGTATATTCCAAAATATTTCCCTCACTCAAGAAATGATTAAGTTAATTCATCGGAGATCTCGGGGTGGGAATGTGTTGATGAAAATAGATATGAGTAAGGCATATGATAGGGTGAATTAGAGGTTTTTGTTGCATGTTTTGCTTGACTTTGGTATTCCTGAAAATTTTTGTGCTTTGATTATGAATTGTGTGGAGACGCCATGGTTTTCGATTATGATGAATGGTACGTTTAAAGGTTTTTTTAAGTCAAAAAGGGGGCTTAGACAAGGGGATCCGCTCTCCCCTTATTTATTCATAATTATGGAGGAGGTCCTCTCTCAAATGATTAAATTAATGGTGGCTGAAAGAAAGATTAAATTGTTTTCTCATCCGGTAAATGCTCCCATTGTTTCGCATCTTCTTTATGCCAACGATATTGTTTTGTTTGCAAATGCTTCTAAAGGTACTATAACATGCTTGATGGAAGTTCTAAAGCAATATGAAGGGTGGACAGGGCAAAAGATGAATTTTGATAAATCAACTTTTATTTTTCTAAGAGTGTGTCTGATCATTGTTCTAGAGAAATTCTGAGGGAGACTGGCTTTTCTCAAGGCCAATTTCCATTTTATTATCTGGGTGCTCCGATTGTTGATGGAAGACTTAAGGTTAAACATTTGGACCCGTTAGTGGAGAAAGTGGAAAATAAATTGGAAGGGTGGAAAAATCGCCTATTGTCGCAAGGGGGAAGGTTAACACTTTTGAGGCATGTTCTTTCTAGTATGCCAGTACATCTTTTATCAGTTCTTCCAGTACCAAAGTTAGTGATTAAGAAATTAGAGAGTTTGTTCTCGGCTTTCTTTTGGGGGGAAAAGGAGGGAAAAGGGAAGAGAAGATGGAGAGCGTGGAATAAGTTGTGTTCCAGTGGAGGAGGGGGGTATTGGGGTTAGAAAATTAGGGGATGTACAGCAATCGTTGTTTCTTAAATTTGGGTGGCAGGTGTTGACACATGATTCCTTATAGACAAGGTTTTTTTGGGCCAAATATGCTAAGAATAACCACTTGAGTTTGTGTACGGGGGGTTTGACGAGGTCAATGTTTTGGAAGAAAGTTGCTGATGGGATTCCTTTTCTTCCTGGAAAATTCTAAATGGAAAGTGAAGGAGGGAGATCTTTCACTATGGTATGATAAATTCTTAGATGGAGGCCCTTTATATGGCCTGGTTGATCAGGTTGCAAGTCCAGCAATTAAAATACGAGAGTTGGTCATTACCGATGTCTGGGATGTGGACAGATTGTGAGACGTGCTGGAGAGTTGTTCGAACTTGAATACTCAAGACTAATTTTATAAAGCTGGAATTGAGAACAGAACAAGTACATAAAAAAAAAACACATAAATAAATTAACTGCAGACCGTCCTTATGTTTCTCGTAAGCGCTGGACCTCTACTGTTAATTGCTGATAGTTGCTCAGTATTTGTTCTTTCTCTTGTTCCAGCTCCGTTAGTCGTGGTTGCAGGTTTTGAGCATACAAATCCACACATTTTTTTAACTCCTTATTTTCTTGTTTTAATATTTTATTTTTTTTACTTTTATCAGCCAACATTTGCTGCAAATTAGAAATTTGAATTTTAAGTTCATCTACCTCTTTCACCCGTTGCAGCAATCTACGGGACAAGGTAGTAACAGAAGCAGCATATTGGGCACCGAGCATTCTGGATCCTGCAACCACCTCAGCATCAGACCGGGTGGAAAAATGTATCTCTGTTCCCTTCATGGCATTGAAGGCATCAGGACAGAAGACAAAAGGTTGTGGTGTAACCGGTTCCTGATTCAAATCAGGAACATTGTTGACAGAGAGTTGCTCAGCCAATTGAGAGAATGAAAGAAGTTGCTCGGCCATTTGAGAGAAATTGAAGAAATGTGAGAAATGCAGAGGACTGGTTCTACGTTTCAAAATGATGAAGGTAGTCCCTTTTATAGAGACCCCGAGCGCTCAACGCTCTGTGGAAACTAACTCGGAGCTCAATGCCATCTAGACTGAAACAATGTCAGTCTAGCCTTACGGCTCGAGGCTCTGAAACGCTAGCGGTTTAGCCTTACGGCTTGAATCTGGAAACCAAGATTCTGTCAGACTCCAGACCCCAGATTTATGCTAGTTGTCAGATCCCGGATTCCTTGATTTTCGACCGCTGGATGAAAGATTTTCTTCATCCCCAAGCATTTCTCGCCTTTCCAGGGACTTCTTCTTTAAAATCTCTCGTACATATTTGAAATTGTTTCTGTTATTACATCGTATTGTTTATTTTGTGTGTTTTTATTATTATTTGCCTTTGAGTGTTTTTTTTTTTTTATGCATATTTTTATTTAATGTTCTGCGTGTTATATTTAAAAAAAAAATCATTTTTTTTTCTTTGCATTTGTTTATTTGGTGTTCTGTGTGAAATATAAAAAAAAAAAAACATAAATAAATAAATAAGGAAAGGAGATTTGTGTAACTGTAATACTCGAAGACTAATTTTATTGAGTTGGAAAGAAAATGAACAAACAAGCTTTATTATAAAAACAGCAGACTAAACAGCAGATGGACCCCCCATTTCTTGTAACCGTTGAAACTCTGCTGTTAAACGCTGCTGATCTTTTTGTAATTGTTCCGTTTTTCGTTCCATCTCGTCTATGTGTGGTTGAAGTCTTCGAGCATACTGTTCCACACATCTCCACAACTCCTCATTTTCTTTTTTTAAATCTTCAATTTTTTGTCGTTTACTTGCAAGTTTTTCTTGCAATTCAAGAACCTGAAGTTTAAGTTCGACAACCTCACCCTCTCGTGCAAGAAATCTCCTGGACATAGTATTTACAGCAGCAGCATATTGTGAACCCAACATTCTTGTGCCTGCGACCACCTCAGAATCGGATCGGGTAGAGAAATATAACTCTGCCCCAACCATGGCATTAACGGCCTCAGGACAAAGATAGACTGGCTGAGGGGTAGGTATTTCCTGATTCAGATCAGGAATGTTGCTAGCAGAATGCTGGCTGGCCATTTGAGAAGAGGAGAGATTGAGAGAAGTTGAGAGAATTGCGAAAGAGAAAGCGAATATGAGAAATGCAGAGATAGCTCTGTGTTACGAGAGGGTGGAAATGGTCTCTTATATAGAGGTCCGAAGCATTCACAGGCTCAGCAATGATCAAACCAGTCGGGACCAAAGCAGAGATCAAGGCCATAAAGCATTTGTCCACTTGCACATAATCCGGACCCAGGACTCCATGATTTACGGCAATTGTCGAATTTCGGGATTTACGACACCCAGGATTTATGGCAAGTGGATGCTTAACTCTTGCTCAGCTGGCAGATCATCTTCAAATTTAATCCAGCTTGAGGGTTCTAGTGTCGAGAACACTCAACACTTAGCTGGAAAGAGACACATGAAAATTTTTCACCCCAAGCATTTCTCTCTGGGCCAGGAAGTTTTTCTCTAACTCTCGCATACTTACTTAAACACTGTTTCTGCAATTGCAATTATTTTGTTTATTTTGCGTTGTTTCTTTTATTGCCTTTCTTTGTTTACTTTTTGTATCATAATTTGTTTACTTTTTGCGTGTGTATAATGGATTTCATGATTGTTCTTTTATGTTGTTGTTTGTTGATTGTTTTTCTTTCTTTATTTTCTGTGGTAGCTTTTCTTTTATTGCTCATCTTTTCTATATTAGTGTGTGTGCACTGGTTAAACAATATTTTGCCTTAATGCGATATGCACTGTTATGAACTTGATTAACACACACTCCATTTCTATCGATTTGAGCATCTTGGTGGTGTAGTTGAGCGGGATTATTTTATGAAGATTTATTTTCAACCCTGAGCATAGAACATAATTCCTGATGCATCATATTCTGCTTGATGTATGACTTGAAACACCGGGATGCTATATTTATTGAGATAGACTTGGCATGATTTATATATAATGAAGGAAAAATCTCAAACAATATTTTGCACACGCTTACACTCATAGTGTTCTTCATTACTGTTCATGGATTTTACACAGGAGAAGTAAACTACAGGACTACCGAGCCTTATTGAAAAAAAAAAAAAAAGGGATCTGTCTCAGTGGTAAGGGCGAACTTGGGATTGTGTGGATTAGGCGCACGGTCCTCGGTTTGATTCCCCACTGTTCGAATCCACTTGAAAAAAAAAAAATAATAATAATAATAATAAATAAATAAAGGATTAAGCGGTGCGCTTTCCTTATTAAAGGGCTAGAAACAGTTACCCAAACTTTGGGGGTTGAGTGATCAACCTTTAAACAGAGTTGGCGTGAAAACTGCTAGACCCTTGGGCTTTGAGGTAGTTAGAATCATAAATGATTAATCTTAAGGTTGAAAAATCCTGAGATAAATCCCGAGTAGTAATGAAGAACACACAGTTGTTTAGCTACACACACACATCTAAGTTTTGAGACATATTCCCAAATTCTTAATGAAAGATTGTTGAGACAGTCTTGGTGAATATAGCCCCTGGGAGTTGATAGTTACGTGTCGCTGTGTGAGAATTCATTATTATGTTTGATTGCTTTTGTTTGGATTTCGAGTTTTATGCAATATTCATCTCAATTAATTTTCACTATTTTGCTCAGATACTAGCAAAAAGTTAGTTGGGGGGTGTGATTGAGCTGCATAATTGCATATTTTATTTATTTAAAATCAATAATTTTTAATTGTTTTATTATTTTATCATTGGTTTTAGATGGATAAATTGATTAAGAGGCATAAATCCAAGTTGTGAATTAAATTGATTAAAAGCATAGTTTATGCTTGATTTTATAACTTGTGATTTATTTGGACAATAATTTCTCATGCACAACACACTTTTAATATTTTATTTTCATCTCTTGTTTAATTTAATTTATTTGAGTTTCTTTATCTTATTTTATTTTATTTTATTTGTCTAGTTCTATTTTTATTATTATTTATTTTTGCTTGTCTAATTTTTATTTTTATTTTTATTTTATTTTATTTTATTTTATTTTATCTTATTTTATTTTATTTTTATTTTATTTTATTTTATTTTATTTTATTTTATTTTATTTTTCTTTTATTTTTTTTATTTTTTGCGCTGGCTAAACGACATGTCGTTTGGTCAGCAGACCAAAACGACATGTCGTTTTGTGCTATTTTGTTTCTGCTGTTTATTCTGAACGACGTGCCGTTTTGTCTAAAACCAAAACGACATGTCGTTTTGCACTGAGTCGTTTTCACCGTTTACGACTAAACGACGTGCCGTTTTGTCAACAGACGAAAACGACACGTCGTCGAGCTCGTCTTCAACCTCCCGATTTTACTGTGCTGCATGAACAGTGCAACTCACACGCAGCTCCTCCACACGCCACCGTGGGACGTCCTCCGCCCACCTGAAGCCACCGTCGACACCGAGGACGCCGGAGATCACTTCTCCGCCGCCCAGTGAAGCCCAGAACCACGGCAGCTCCAGCACCAGCCACTGCCTTCCACCACCAACTCCGCAGTCAGTCCAACCTCCATTTTTACCTCTCGGTTCCATTTCTTCAACTACTCAACCGTGAGCCACGACAGCGTAGCCTCACCGTGCTCCATCTCCACCGTCGCATGGATCAGCAGCTCCAGCTTACGAACGTGCATGCATGCGGACGACACTGCCAAGCTGGCGGAGACAGAAAAAAAAAAAAGAGAGAGAAGAAAAAAAAAACAGAGAGAGATGGCGACGCACGAGAACGAAGAAAGAAAAAGAAAAGAAAAGAAAAAGAAAGAGAAAGAGAGGAGAGCACGGGTGCATGCCAGCGGAAGGAGAAGATGCACACGGCTGGAAAGAAAAGAGAAAGAAAAGAAAAGAAAAGAAAAAGAGAAAGAGAAGGAATAGCAAGCTGGCCGAACGTGGGCTGCGGGGAAGAAAGAAGAAAAAAAGAAAAAAAAGAAGAAGAAAGATGCGAAGACAGCACATGGGAGATGGACAGTGCGATGCAATGGTTTCTTTTGAACCCTATAAATAGGACCTGTAGAGAACGAAGGAGGGGAGGCGGATGTTAGATGCCCCAATAGTGTAGTATAGGAGTAGTATAGATTTTAGGAGAAAACGCAGATGAAGTGAGGGAGTTTGGTGATGCAGTTGAGAGCCTAATGGACCAACTGTGTTATCAAACTGTTCTCCTTTATCTGCAGTCTCCAATATTTTTTTATTTTATTTTTTTTATTTCAATTTATGTCATTTAATTTTATGCACTTTAATTTAATGTCATTTATTTTTCAGTACTTTTAATTTATGCACTTTTATTTTACTGCACTTTTATTTCACAGTCCTTTATTTTACTGTCCTTTATTTTCTGCAATTTAATTTTCTGCACTTTAATTTCTAGCACTTTTATTTTATTGTCATTTAAATTTCTGTTATTTATTTTCTGCAATTTATTTTGATGCAATTTAATTTTCCAGTGAATTTAAATTCCAGTCTTTTAATTATCAGCAATTTAAATTCACAGTCTTGCGTTTTAATTTCTTTAATTTTCACTGCGAACTCAAACAACCAAATCAACAAAATGAATCTGGTTTGCGACCAGTAAACTTTCTTTTCACTGCACTTTTCCATCCATTGTACAAATCATCACTTTTTATTTTTATTTTCCCATCGTAAATATTTCCACCATTTTTTCATGAGTTTATTTTTAGTACTTTCCCTGTGGAGACGATCTAGGAATTCGTTCCTAATTACTACGCGACACGCTCCTATACTTGGGATAGCCTTTGTGCTGCTCATTTCCGAACGAGTCAGGAGTCTTCTCAACAAAGTTAGCTTGGGATCTTATTTGAATCAGAATGCCGGGATTTGAGTGGGTTTCATGGGTATGGAATAAGCTATTGCCAAAGAAGATGTCTCTATGCATGTGGATGGCAGTTTTTGGTTGCTTAAGTGTTGATGATCAGGTACAAAAACTTGGCATTTCTTTAGTCTCTTGTTGTAACTGTTGTGACAGGGACATGGTGGAGAATCTAGAGCATGTGCTGGGAAGTGGTCAGTTCGCAAGAAGATTGTGGTGCAAAGCCTCCACTGAAATGTCTATTCCGTTTGTGCCGCAGCAAGGATGGCGTGGAAGAACTCAAGCATGGTTCAATAGAGCTTCAAGGCAATCACAGGTTGGTACTATCATTGGTTGTATTCCTATTATTGTGGTTTGGAGATTGTGGAGGAGGCGGTGTGTAGCCCGGATGGAAGGGACTCTTGAGAGTTTGGGTGTGGTTTGGAACTCAATTAAATATTGGGTTCGTGTAGTGGCTGAGAAGGTTTCTAAGGTTAATCGTCTGTCTAATTCAGATGTTTATATTTTGAAGCGATTAGACATTCGGATTGTGGAGAAATGTTGAGTTCACACTCGAGTTATACGTTGGTTGAAACCTAGCCCAGGAAGATTCAAGTNGGGGGGGGGGGGGGGGGGGGGGGGGGGGAGGTGTTTTAAGAGATAGTATGGGCAAGATGGTGTTTGCTTTCTCTAAATATTTTGGTTATTGTTCCAATAATGAAGTTGAATTAAGGGCAGTTTTGAAGCGTTTAATCTTATGCCAGCAGATGGGGTATTTAGCAGTGGATATTGATTATGATTCCTTGGTAGTTGTGAATTGGGTTTTGGCTAACAGGTGTACTGTTTGGTATCTTTGGGACTTTTGGAACAAATTGTTGGTTCTTTTACGATTTCACTATTCATTATTGTTTTAGAGAAGTGAATAATGTTGCAGATTCTTTGGCAAAAAGTGGTGCTAGGGAGGAGAATAAGATATTCCGAATGGATGGACAGCAGCCCAATGTTGTAAGAGGTTGATATAGGCTGGATAGGTTGGGATTGGCGTATTTGAGGGAGAAATAAGTGGGTTATTGCTGTTGAGTTGTGCTGCTGGTTTTGGGTATTTTTATTTTGTATAGTTGCTAGGTTCAGTTTGTTGATGTTGAGAATAGGGATGGTTTTGATTTATTTATTTGTTGATTCATTGGGGTTTGGTTGTTACTACGGTATTCCTCCTCCATAAGTGAGGGTTTTTAATAAAATTGGGAGGGGGTCACTCATGGACAGGTGACCTTGTCTATTTACCCAAAAAAAAAAAAATTAATCATGAGATGATAGGTAATCGATCAAAACCGCTACAGTTTTCATTATAGGAATCTTTCAAATTTTACATAATTGTCTCACTAGATCTTACTCTTACTCATTGCCTGAAAATTCTTTTATTTTCTTGTATTTTTTTTTTAATTTTGTATTTTGTAATCTTGAATAATGATATATCTATAATTCTTTTATAATTATTTTACCATGCTAGAAATGCACAAGACTGTGAGTCAAGGAAGATACATCATGCACATATACTACGATGACACATTTAGGTACTATATGTAAGAGAGATATTGGACAGCATGCATGCAGCAGAATAGACTAGAGAGACATATAAATGATGGTGCAAAAAGTCAGAAACTCCTCATATTTACCAATTTCGTGCAGAGGCTCAAATTAACTATTACAAAAACAAAATCATGTTCAAGAAAAGGAGTTCAAAAGTTTCAATCATGCATCCATCTTCAATTAACGTTCTTTCTCCTGCTACAAAACATAAATTTGTTTAATTTCCTTGGTGAGTATATTATTCGTAGTATACCAATGTTTCCCTGCGATGGAGATCGGAGACGAGACTACGAGATGAGCTGATGGAGATGACGGCAAATTCCGACAAGGCGAACAACTTGAGTTGACGAAGGGGTGAAATTTCGGAGGTCTGGGTGCTGCTACCGGCTGCATTGAAATCGAATTGGGAAAAAAAGTAAAAACAAAATCCTAAGTTATAACATGTTAGTGTGAAAGTCCGAAATAGCCCTTAGATGTTTACTTAAATTGCGAAAATACCATCCAAACAGACTGTAGAATGTGTACCGAGGCGAAATATTTGTTTCAGTCGAGAAAGCAAATACATGCCAGTACAGGCCGGTACCGATCAGTACACCCGGTATTTGGGGTGGTACGAAATGAAGGTATTACCTGTACCAGACCAGTGGCCAATACGGCATATACCGGCTGGTACGGTACGGTATCAAAAACATTGGTTCATAGTGTCACTGTTGTTTACAAAACTTGTCAGAGTGTTTTGAAAATTCACTGGTTCTTGATTAATTGGCATTTGAAACACTTCGCATGAAAGCAAGAATGAGGAATTGCTGCATGGGGGAGCAGATCAGGATGACTAAGGGAGTGTTTAAATAACTCCGTCATCATGTACAACTGACGTTTTATTTTTCCTGTAGACCATAGAAAACTTTATCCCAATTGTGGAGATGAAAACATTGGTTAGCCCAGATAGCCTTGGAGAACAATTAATGAGAAGATTGAATAATATATATCCAAAAATTAAAACAAAAACAAAGCTCTTCACAGCTAGCTTCATGCACGAAGATCACTGGCCAAATAGGATTAATTACAGAGATGTTATCCATGAGAACAATGCTCTGCCTTGAAAATTACATTAACTTGATTCCTAGCTAGATATAAGCCAAGTAATCAAACATGGATCCCTTGCAATTCAGACAACCGAAGCTTCATGACTCCGATGAATGAGGTGTTTGTTGTATTAAATGCCGTTCAAGAATATACGTAGTCCATTGTCCCCATGCAAGATAACTCAACTCGAAAGTTCAATAGAATGCTTATAAGCAGCTCGGCCAAGGTCCAAAGAAACAGTGAACGAAATGTACAAAAGCTTATAATCTGTTCTCTATTTTTTCACTTCGTGATATTTGTTGGACTTACAAAAGCTTATTTGAGTAATTACTTTAGCGGTTTTCTAATGTGCTTTTCCATACGTGGATTTAAGTTTTGGAAAAAGATAAAGTGCTTGTTGTTGTGGAATAAAAAGACTTTGTATCTTAATGCATGTATTTAATTTATTTGGAAATATTAGAGCGGGATCTACTTTTTGGAAAATATCAGTCGAAGCGATAACAAGAATATTTCTCTTTCATAATTCCTGAATAGATAGTTCACTAATAAACCAACGGATAAGTAATTCGACTTATTCACATCTAGATCATAAATGTTTGAAATCTATATTATGCAAGGAGACATTGCTTTTGCTAATTCGAACTGAAGGGTTAAGTCCCGCAACACAACCCTCATGTTTAGTTGCTACTATTGAGTTTGTAATCTTGAGCAGACTACCGGTAATAAGCCAGAGGAAGCTTCCTTGTGCCTCTTATGCCCTGGGCGACACACGTACTACAATGACAAGGACAAGGACAAAGGGTTGTGATCCCGTGAGGATGAGCCGGACTATGCATGGATGGTGAATGGTCAATGTTGAAATCAAGCACACCAAGAGATATTTTTCTTTCCCCAATCCACTCAGTTACAACTTGCATCCAAAAAACTACTCATCTTAAAAGTAGCAATGTGCACCTTAACTCATCTTAAAAGTTGCCCAATGCCTTGAAACACCTTAAACTGAAAATTCAACTTTTTCAGAAAATTCCTAATGGGGTGATTTTGGATAGAATCAAGGCTAAGTTCAACGAAGACGAATCAATCTTGACAATCATCATGCCAAAAAGGGAAAAAGGAATCCATGGGGAAGGGATTGAAGAAGTGAAGGAAGATGAAGTTGGGAGAAAGACAGGAAACTCACAAAGGGAGCAAATTGTAGATAATGAGGTTTCTGAAAGAGACAAGGATGGAGTAAAAAATCTGGAGGAATCTAAAGAGCCTGAGATTAAGAGAATGGATGAAACCAACCCGGTTGAGGTGAAAGAGACATCGGAAATGACTAAAATTGTTGAAGAGATTCCCAGAAAAGACGCTATTGGAGAGAGAGTTTATGAGAAAAGTAAAGAGACTGAGATTCTTCGTCAACCTGCAGAAGAGGAGGCTGGTAAAAGGGGGCTTGAACTTGAAGCAACAAAAACGGTAGTCAAGGAGTTTCCTGAGAAAGAATACATTGGAGAGAAAATTAAGCAGCCCAAGATGAAAAAGGTGGAAGAAACTGATGGGGTTGTGAAAGAAAAGTTTGGGAGAGGGAAACCAGAAACAGTAACAATTGTAGCTGAAAATGTGCCTAAAGGAGAGAAAGGAGCCCAAGAGCCCGAGCGTAAAATTGCAAAAGAAACTCAACCAATTGTTGAAACATCCGAAAAAGTGAAGGAGATTACGCATGAAAGAGAATTGGGAGAAGTTGCTCCCAAAAATCTAGAAACAGTGCTAACCTCTAAACATCCAGAAGTGGGAACCATGAAACCTACGATCGAAACTTGGAGTAAAGAGCTTCCTGCATGGACAGAGCAGACAAAGAAACAGGAGATTCACATAATTAAAGCTAAGAAAAGAAAGTAATTTGTACATTAGCTGCTTTATTTCTGTGTTACCAACCACTGCTATAAATTAACAATCTATAACATATAATTTCTATTACACATAATTTCCAAAGCAGAAGCAAAGCTCCTATTGAGGGATGAAATTCTGCATTAATGATCATAAATAGTGGGTCCAATTCAATAGACCAAGTACTTTATCAACAAAATGGTTATTCTCCTTGAGTTATAACTAAGAGAAATTAATTGATATTAATGCAAATGACTCTGCAACCCAAAGGAAACTCAAGTTTCAAGCTGTCTCTTTCAGAGAGAGAGTGAGAGAGAGAGAGAGAGAGAGAGAACTGGGACAGTTCGGCAGCAAACCAATAGATATTTTTATTTCCCCAATTATGAATTAGTGTTGAATTAGTAGATAGATTAGCCAGACCAGCTTTGAATTGAATCTATTAACTGATTAAGTACCATATACACTACCTGCAGATAGATTTGAATCTTTTGCTGATGAAAAAAAATCTACCCTTTTGCAATATACATCCCAAACTATGAAAAGTTGTGGAGGAAAAACAGAAAGAAGAAAAATGAGAGTTGTGGGCATATTTAAGTAATCACACCCCAACTAGCAATGTACTCCAAAAAAAGAGGTATTAAAGGTGGGCATTTTCAAACCTTCAACTTCTAATAACTCCAAAATTTAGAACAGATACAGTATAGAATTTGAAAATGAATACCATTTTCTACTACAGAGCTCTATTTGTGTGTTCTATGTGGGAGCCTCTCCAACTTTATACTAGTCATCTAACTAGCAACACCATTTCCCCAAATTTGAAGAAAAAACCACTGCAGAGGGTTTGGTTGTCCATCTTTCTCCAGAAATGCAGTAGGTAAGGGTAGCTCTCGAGGTAAACGCCGATGAAAAGCATCACTTGTAGCCGCAACACCATCATCTTTCTCAATCGATTTTGCCATGCAGTTCCACTGCTCGAGATTTAAACCGGAAATGTTGATTAATTAAATTAAATCAATCGAATTTACGACAGAAGTGTGTAAAGTTAATTAAATTCTACTTAATAACAGCTTGAGCTTTCTTATCCAAACATATAGCAAAACTGACCGCATGTAGCAAAACACTGGGGACAACCAATCATGAGGCATTCCATTAAACAAATTCTCAAAAATATGCATAGCGCAGTGACATACAATGCAAATCGATTAGTTTAATTTCCTTAAAAACTTCCTTAAATTCTTGTCCAGAGTTAAAGGCCTCAAATGAGAGAGAGAATCACACATAGAGTAGTAGGTAAGAATGAGTTCGAATTTTGTACTTAAAAATAATTAAAATTTCTCTTCTAGGAGGGAAAAAATGATTACTGCATTTGGACATGGAAACATTTTGTTGCAACAAGGCAAAAAGACTCAGCTCATGAAGATCAATTAGGCCCTATTCTTTCTCCTATGATTCATCTAACTTTGAGATGTGAGGTTTTGTTACAAGAATAAATTAGAGCTTGTTTCCCCTTTATTGGGGAGTTTTGCTCAATGTTTTAATGAATAGGAAATTTAGTAAAAATTCTTAACAAACAAATGCTCGAATTTAGTACTTGCATTGCGAGGTAATGCCTAATGGTATCCGGAAGAACGATGCCTACCTAAGTGAGCAAGTGCTAGAGTCTGATACTTGTGCCTTAAACGAGCGTTAGAGTCTAACACTTGTGCCACAAACAAGCTCTTCAATCTAACACTGGTGTTGTAGGGTAATGCTTAAAGTTACAATTGTAAGATTAGAATTCACTAACCGAATCCCTCATTTGTCTGAATGTAACGATTGTACCCTCCAACAAATGTGAAAAATCCAAAAGCGGCAGCAAATAAATATAATCCCCCATAAGGAAGAACTTCTTTGGCTCCTGATGGCACTTTCCCAGCACTGGTTTTGCTGCCTTAGTCTGCAGGGTGAAGTGTTAAAACCATTAAGAAATTGCTCTTATCAAACTGCAACTTAGCAGCCTCTCTCTGTGATCTACTTTGATATCATCAGCATTCTTCCTCTCGGTATTGTTTTGGGTTGTGACTCCACTCTGCCCTTTTCAATAGAACAACAACATGCGTTTGAGAAGATAACCTTCAGTCCAAACAACATAACCTAAAATAAAGGAGTACAGTAAATAATCCCCATAAGTTCAGTATAGGAGGCTGCTACTACTTGGTCCTACAGTAATTGAGTATTTTCTTTTTTCTTTTTTTCTATTCTTCTTGCAAGTTCTATCGTGGAAAGTATGTATTTAAATGCAGACCAAAAATAAAACTTACATGGTGAGGAGACATACCAATTGAGAAGGATGAGAGCCAACCAAACCATGCACATGCTCAATATCCTTGGAATGAAAAACCTTGCGGCAAACTGGGCAAACTCCACATATTCTCTCCCATTGCTCCATGCGGGTCTAAAAAATATCAGATCACCTGATCCCATGCAAGACAAATTCTAAAGTGCCAGCAAGCACCACTATTAGCAACCAAAAAAATCTGGAAATGGAGACCAACAGGCTCCACAAGTCAAACAGAAATTCTGTCCCCTATCAAGGTGATGACCATTTGAATGCGTACATGCCTATCAAGATGATGAATATGTGTACTTTTAGGACTGGCTGATCTGACGCTGGAACTCACCAAGCGGGGCGGAGGAATGAGAGAGGGGTTGGAGGAAAGAGAAAATGAGGATCTGAGCTTTTCTGAGAGAGAGGAAAGAGAAAATGAGGTTCTGAATTTAGACTGTACATACGAAGCAGAATTGTGAGATTAAACTATACGGCAAATTATTGGAAATGCCCAATGAAATGACCAATCACGAGACTCAATTTTCAGCAGCTCCAGAAACTCCAAAGCTGCAAGACAATCTCTCAGGGGCAGGGCAAGCAAAATCAACTGAAAGAAACCAATGCTTTAATATGATTTTCTTTACAAAAGCAAAACCAACACTTCATATGATAAGAGACAAATTGATAATAAACTCTCCAACTGCTAATTAATTAGAGAAAACTGAGAAATGCAACAAAAAAAAGAAAAAGAAAACAGAAGTCATAAATACGAGAAAATTGATCGAATTGAATAATTAACCTGCTATGGAGACGTGGAGCTCTGCGAGATCTCCTGAAAATTTGCCTGAAATTTTGACAACAGAAACTTAAAATACCTCTATATATACTCACGTTTAATATCTCTTGCAAATTTGCCAGCAATTTGGGAAACCTGCTAGGTAACATACATTTCTTTTAATAAGGTGTTGTATGGTGGTATTGAGGTCTCCTTCTATCATTGGTCTTCTTCAGATTCTTCTTTGGATTCTTCTTCGGAGGATTCTTCTTGGGATTCTTCCTTGGATTCTTCCCGATCCGTCTGAAATTTTGAAAAAAGAAACTTAAAATACCTCTATATATACTCACGTTTAATATCTCGTGCAAATTCGCCAGCAATTGGGAAACCTGTTAGGTAACGTACCTTTCCTTTGATAATGTGTTGTATGGTGGTATTGAGGTCTCCTTCTATCATTGGTTGAAAAGTACGTCCTAAGTACCCTGTATACACTACCTTTAGCTTAGGTGTTTTCGTACTTTTTGAGACAAGCATTTTTAATTTTTCACATCTATACATTTTTATGTTTTCCAGAGACGGCCACTCAAAAGAAATCGCCTCATTGCAAAAACATTCTAATTTTGATAAACACCCGAGCTCGAGGGTCTTCACTTGAGGAAATGCAATCACTTGATCTCTTTTCTCTTCGTCTCCTGATTCTTTTGCAATGATTTCTTTCATTTCATCGCATGAATAAACTTGTATAGCTTCTAATTTCACAAGAAGTTGTGCTATGGATGGTGTGAATAAACATTTCAAACTATGGCATCTCCATACTTTTAGCAATCTCAAGTTATTAAAGCCCTTGATATCTCGTGGACCTTTCTTCCGAATATGCAACAGCTTCCGCAAAAAATCTAATCTCAACTCTGTCAAATTATTGAAGATATTGCTTTCTTCAACATTTAGTCCCTCAAGTTCAAATATCACTTCCAATAAACCACATTCATCTACGTCAAGGTCTTCTAGATTTTTCAAACTTTGAATCAAGTAGTATGGAAATAGAGACGACATCTTTGTTTGATTTTGAGTCTCAATACTCACATTTAGCTCATCTTGATTTGTCAATGTAACCTACCAAAACATTAAAAAAAAAAAAATGACAGTCAAAAGTAGACTCAAAAGTAGGCTTAAAAAAATAAAAGAAATATTTACACTTTTATGCCGTCACTGTTATTTACAAAAGTTGTCAGAGTGTCGTGAAAATTCACTGGTTCTTGGCCTCTCAAACACTTCGCATGAAAGCAAGAATGAGGAAGTGCTGCATGGGAGAGCAGATCAGGAAGAGTATATAAGGGATCGAGTTAGCCCAGATAGCCTTGGAGAACAATAAATGAGAAGATTGAATTATATATATCCAAAAATTAAAACAAAAACAAAGCTCTTCACAGCTAGCTTCATGCACGAAGATCACTGGCCAAAATGGCTGCATCACACTCAATCAAATGTGAGTTCCTTCCAGTTTACAAGGCAGTATGCAGTTTCTAGAATTGGAGGCGACCATATCCATTTCGTTATCTTTTCTTTACAAGCAGTATTTCTACCTTCCTTTGAAACCACTCCCCAATGGTATGGAAGCAGATTCCAGCTTTACATTCTTAAAAACTTGTAAGTTTTTCGTTGCATACTCTGAAAAATTAATTAAGAGAATAATGTAGATTTTAATGGGGGTTTTTACAAAACAAAGAAACATAAAATTTACTCGCATTTAGGTACCTCTGAGCTCTGGTGGAGAAGAACTAGGTGAAGAAGAATTTTGAAGCAATGGTACTACTGGGATTAATATTGAAAAACATATGTGTAATAATCCAGAGAAATGAAGCTCTGGGCAACAAGGATAAAAACAGAGGAGCAATAATCGACGGAGAGGAAAGAATAATCTGATTTCCCAAACTTGTGTACTGTTCATTAAAGAAGGGATTGAATTATATACAACCGAGCATCTAACTGCCTAACAAACTGCTCTAATAATCTTATGACATGTGTAAAATGTAAATACAAAGGAAATGCAAATGAAATGTACTTAAATACATGCTGCAGCAGATTCAGTATTGCCTAAACTGCAAGTCGTTTGTCCAGTGTCTTCTAACACCCCCCCGCAAGATGGAGAGTAGAGATTGACTACTCCCATCTTGGAGAGATGTGAGTACAACAAATAAGAAGGTAAACCTTTAGTAAAAATGTCAGCCAACTAAGTATTAGAAGACACATGAGCAGTAGAGATGATCCCAGCTTGAATTTGATCTCGAATAAGGTGGCAATCAAGCTCAATATGCTTGGTCCTTTCATGGAATACGGGGTTGGCAGCAATGTGAAGTGCGGCTTGATTGTCACAGTGTAGAAGAGCAGCTTGAGTATGTGAAACACCAAGATCTTGAAGCAAATACCGAAGCCAAAGTAATTCAGAACAAGTAGTGGCCATAGACCTGTATTCAGCTTCAGCTGAAGATCTGGAAACTACATTTTGTTTCTTTGATTTCCAAGAAACCAATGAATTACCAAGAAAAATGCAGTAACCTGTGGTTGACCTACGAGAATCCGGGCAAGAAGCCCAATCTGAGTCACAATATGCACGAAGCTGAAAAGTAGATGATGAAGAAAGGAGAAACCCTTGTCCAGGAGCTGCTTTAATGTATCTTAGAACTTTGTAAGCTGCTGCCAAATGACTGGAGGAAGGTTTATCCATGAATTGACTTAACAACTGCACAGCAAAAGACAGGTCTGGCCGAGAAATAGTCAAGTATAAGAGTCGGCCAATCAATCTCCTATAAGTGCATGGTTCTTTGAGTGGAATTCCTTCTGTTTTGCTGAGTTTAAGGTTTTGATCAAGAGGAAGTTTAAGTGGGGTACAGCCAAGCATTCCTGAATCTGCCAAAATATCTAAGGCATACTTCCTTTGAGAAATGTGAATGCCTTTGGATGATCTAGCAATCTCTAGGCCAAGAAAATATCGAAGGCAGCCAAGATCTTTAATTTTGAACTTATGATGAAGGAAAGTTCTAATTGAATCAATGGAAGCTTGAGAATCACTAGCAAGTAATATATCATCCACATAAATTAATAAGGCAATGAAAGAAGAACCATCTTGCTTTGTGAATAAGCTATAATCGGCTTTGGATTGGATAAAACCATATTCAAGAAGAGATAAGGTAAGCTTAAAATTCCATTGTCTCGATGCTTGTTTTAGGCCATAAAGACTCTTAAGCAATTTACAAACTTGGTGTGGCTGCCCCTTAGTATACCCGGGTGGTTTCTTCATGTAAATCTCTTCTTCCAAATCCCCATTAAGAAAGGCATTGTTCACATCGAAATGATGTAAATGCCATCCTTTGATGGCAGCAATGGCAAGGAGACCTCTCACAGTAACAAGTTTAGCAACAGGGGAGAAAGTCTCATGGAAGTCTATGCCCTCTATTTGTGTGTATCCTTTGGCTACTAATCTAGCCTTAAGTCTCTCAACAGTTCCATCAGATTTAAATTTAATTTTGTAAACATACTTACAATCAATGGCTGCCTTTCCATGAGGTAATTCAATGAGTGTCCAGGTCTGGTTATTTTCCAGTGCTTCAATCTCAGCTTCCATAGCCTTACACCAACCAGGATCCTTTAAAGCTTGTCTGTAAGAATGGGGCTCGGTTTGGACAGAAATAGAAGTAGTAAAAGCTAGAAAATTGGGACTGAATTTTTGATAAGACAAGCAATTATTTAAGGGGAAAGACTTACCACTCATAGCAGATACATCCTTGGAAGCTGATTGTGTAGGGGGATCAAGCATGATTTGAGAACAGTGATAGTCCTTAAGGTACTGTGGTGCTGTTCGAATTCTGGTAGACCTCCTAAGAGCAGGGAGTGAATGATTGAGAGGGGTGGATGAAGTAGAGGAATTAGTGGGGAGTGGTGGGGATGGGATTAGAGTATGGGATGGTGTAGAATGTGCAGGATGTAGAGGAAATGATGGAGAAAAAGTGGCTGTGGGGGGAGAGTCAGAAATGGGTGTATAAAAAGGAGGATGGAAAACAGGTAAAAGTGACTGCGAAGGAGAAGTGAATGAGAGTTGTGGTGTTTGGTGGAAAGGAAAAATAGACTCATGAAAATTTACATCTCTTGAAATGAAAATGGTGTGTGTGGATAAATCCAATAATTTGTATCCTTTGGTGCCAAAGGGGTAGCCTAGAAAGACACACCTACGGCCCCTAGGATCAAATTTTTTTCTAGCATGTAAATGGGTGGCTGCAAAGCATAAAGAGCCAAAAACCTTCATGTGGGCATATTTGGGTTTCTTATTAAAAAGAATCTCAAATGGAGTTTTATTTTGTAAAATGGGGGTGGGAAGTCGATTTATGATGTAAGTGGCTGTTAAAATACAGTCACTCCAGTATGTAAGAGGCAAATTAGATTGGAAACGCAGTGCTCGAGCCACATTTAGCAAGTGTTGGTGTTTCCTCTCAACAATGCCATTTTGTTGAGGGGTTTGTACACAACTCTTATGATGAATTATGCCTTTTTCATTGAAAAAATTGGTCATACAAAACTCAGCACCATTGTCACTTCTTAAGATTTTAATTTTGAGTCCAAATTGTGTTTCCACCAAATTATAGAAGGAAGTAATGCAGGTTTTGGTTTCAGCTTTGGAATTAAGTAAGTAAACCCAAGTGGATCGAGAGAAATCATCCACTATGGTTAAGAAATAGCGTGAGCCATCATATGCAATAGTGGAATGAGGGTCCCATAAGTCACAATGAATTAATTCAAAAATCCTAGATGAAGTATGTTCACTATGTGGAAAAGGTAATCTATGAAACTTGGCAAGAGGGCAAATAGCACAAGGATTTTCATTAACATCAGTGAAATGCTTGCTTACAATAGGATCAGAAATCATTCTTAATCTAGAAATTGATAAATGGCCTAGGCGAAAATGCCATAGGTCAGGTTGACAATCATTATTGACCAGAGAGGTGTGTGCAGTAAAAGGTGTGTGAATTGAAAGAGATTGAGCAAGGGCTGAAGGAGAAGTGTCCGAACATATGAAATGGTATAAACCATGCTTGAGCTCACCCTTCCCAATCGTTTTCCAAGAAGGCAGGTCCTGTATGAAGCAGTATTTAGAGAAAAACAGCAAGCAACAAGTTAGGCTATGAGTCAACTTAGTTGCAGAAATTAAATTGAAGGAGAAAGAAGGGACGCAAAGGACATCCCTTAAAATGATGGTATTGGTTAATTGAATATTACCAATATGTGTGACAGGAGCTAAACTGCCATTTGGAAGCTTAACAGAATAGGTGACAGCGGAAGGAATGGTTGTAAAAAATTTAGTGCTGCAGACCATATGGTCTGTAGCACCTGTGTCTAATATCCAACTTGTGGAACAATGGGATGAGGTGCTGTGTGTGTGTGTAAAAAAACACGAATATATACCAGACATTTGAGAAGCAGGAACAGAGGAGGAATGAGATGGTGATGCCGAGTGGAAAACAGAAGCTGCTATTGAAGAATCCTTTGGTTGGAGCAAGGACATCAGCTGCTGGTATTGATGCTTGGTCAAACCAATCCTGTCATCGCTAGAATTGTCCATATCAGAAACAGCAGAGTATGAAGTCTGATTGGCAAGTATGACAGAAGGGGGCTGCTGCTTGGCATGTAGCTTATGGCCAGGTGGATATCCATTTAATTTGTAGCATTTCTCAACCGAATGGCCAGTAAGATTACAGTGAGAGCAAACTGGAGCAACAGCATTGCCAAGCTTAAAACAGGTTTCCATCGAGTGACCAGAAATCTTACAATGGGTGCAATATGGCCGATCCTTCTTGGGGTTAGGGTTTTGTTTGGATGGGTGTTTGGATGAAGGGAAAGGTTTCGTAACAGCAAGGGCCATGGTCTAAGAAGAAGGAACAGCAGAGGTTAGTTGAGAATGTCGTTCTTGTTGCTGTATTAAGGAAAACACCTTGGTAACGGGTGGAAGAGGATCCATTAACATAATTTGGTCTCTGATGGGTGAATAGGATTCATTAAGTCCCATTAGAAACTGAAGAACACAGTCCCTTTGATATTGTTCCATAAGAATTCTCAAAATACCACAAGTGCATGTAGGAAAAGGATCGTAAATGGAAAGCTCATCCCAGAGTGATTTCAACTTACCATAATAGATACTTACAGAATCATGTTCCTGAAGAAGACTGGCTAAATCCTTCTTCAACTGAAAAATTCGTGGACCGTTTTGCTGAGAAAAACGATCGGACAGGTCTTGCCAAATCTCCTTAGCATCGTCGACAAAGGCCACAGATGATTTAAGGGAGGGGCTAATGGAGTTCTGAATCCAGGAAACAATCATATCGTTGCACCTCTCCCATAGATCAAGTAATGGATCTGTAGGAGAAGTGGGTTTCAACAAGGTACCCGAAATGAAGCCAAGCTTGTTTTTGGCTCGAAGGGCACGTCGCATGGCTCTAGACCATGTGGCATAATTTTCGGTGGTTAGAAGGTCAGGAACGAGGGTGATGGCCGGATTATCACCATGGTCAAGACGGAAAGGGTTTGAAGGATCGGTGAGGTTGAGGTATGAGAGAAGAGGATTCGTGTTTAGGTGAGAATTAGGGTTTGGAAAGGACGGTGGGGTTGCAGGGGTTTCGTTGTTTAGGTGAGAATTAGGGTTTGGAGAGGGCGGTGGGATTGCAGGGGTTTTGTTCTCCATCAGAATTGCTTCTCAATAGCTGCTGATACCATGTAATAATCCAGAGAAATGAAGCTCTGGGCAACAAGGATAAAAACAGAGGAGCAATAATCGACGGAGAGGAAAGAATAATCTGATTTCCCAAACTTGTGTACTGTTCATTAAAGAAGGGATTGAATTATATACAACCGAGCATCTAACTGCCTAACAAACTGCTCTAATAATCTTATGACATGTGTAAAATGTAAATACAAAGGAAATGCAAATGAAATGTACTTAAATACATGCTGCAGCAGATTCAGTATTGCCTAAACTGCAAGTCGTTTGTCCAGTGTCTTCTAACAATATGAAAGCTTGAAATTAAGCATGCACATAGAATATATATATATATAGATATGTTTTTAACCAAAACTTGAGATTAAAAACAGCAAACAGATTTTCATATTTTGGTTGGCGACCATGTCCATTTAATTCTCGTGGGTCTAATGTAGTTTCCAGAATTGGAGGCGACCATGTCCATTTAATAATCATTTTCCTACTAATTAATCTCTCAATCAAATACCAAAATGCACAACCATCTCATTTCTATTTAAGTTTATGTGGATATATGAGTTTCACTTTAAATGCTAAATGTGTTGCTTAGTTCCATCTTTCCTCTTCTTATAAATTACATGTATACAACCCCCATACGCATGTCAATGTGACATCCTAAACAACATTAGACGAATATAGCCTCACAATTATGCGTTTAATGAAACATATACATACAAAATGACTAATTAAATTGTAGTGCCATCATGAGCTCTACTACCAAAGCAATAGCTACTCCTTACTCACAACCAATGATAAAAAACAGAGAACAGGGGACCAAGGAAAGAGGGTTGGTTGAGATCTAAACCTTAAGTGATATTTGTTACCACGGTTTTCTTCTGCCACAAGTGAGATATTTATATATATATATATAATTGAGCTAATGCACATATAGTTGGCCGTCCTAAATAATCATTTTGTGCTTGGCAGTTCACAACTTCTAACACTGCATCAGAGAAAATAGAGATTCTCTCTAATTGGTTGGCCGTATAGTGTTGTAAGGTCCACTTCATGTGTGGAGTTTATGGTGCACCGGCTAATATAAGCTACTACATGGAATCAAGGTGGAGAGACATCAAAATATTTAGAAAGTGCTAGATATGATAATTAAGACCAGTATGGCTAAATTTACAATTTACAGCAGAATTCTCTGCAAGAATGATTCAGTGCCACTACCAAGCGACAAAAAAGTATGCAAGCTGTTCTTGGCCAATTGTTCTTAACATTCTTTTGGACATGAAGTCATGTTCTTGGGCACAATTTGTATGCAAGCTGTCTCAAGCTATCCTAACAAACGGCAATATAGTCCTTGTAAAGGCTCTTTTTGAATTTAAACTGAAATGAGTTGCAAGTTATTTAATGAGAGAGAGAAAGAGAGAGAGAGAACCATGACTAGTTCAGCAGCAAACCAAGAGATATTTTTCTTTCCCCAATCCACTCGGTTACAACTTGCATCCTAAAAACTACTACAAGTCGCAATGCGCACCTTAAATCAATGTTTGATTTTTAATTTTTTAGATAATTGAGCTAGTTAGATAATCACATAACAGAAGAAAAACGAGAGTTGGACGCATACTTAAACTTGAGTTGACTTCAGTCTTTTTTCAGATTCAAACAAAAGCAGTAATCGTACTCGAGGTAATCGAAACTACAAAAAAATAGGCATTTTCATGACAACTTCAGCTTCTAATAACTCCAATATTTAGAAAAGATACAAAATAGAAAATGAAAGTGAATACCAATGTCTACTACTACAGAGCTCTATAATTAATCCTAGTAGTACTATCCTATTGTTCATTGTATGTTATGAAATACAAATCACTGATTTGGAAAGGTCGACTCTTTCCTTCTTTGAATAGTTGTTGGTGGGTTGAAGTTCATCAATGCTAGAATGGAGACATGAAATATTATACTTCTAAACTGGTGGCCGTAAATCTATATGATAAGTGGTTCGGAGTAAACACTATCCATGATGTGGGTGAAGAAGGGAAAGTGAGAGTTTTTATTAATGGTATCGAAAAGTATACTTTTGGGGAACAATAGAGGGTAGGCAGCATGTATTCAAATCATGTGCTGTTTATGTCGTACCAGTTGATTCGAGTACGTAATTACATGGAATCGAGCTGGAAATATCATCAAGAAACTGCATAATTGTCCTGATATCGACTTATACATATTATTCAGATTTTGATGTACTCGATCGATCCAGAAGAACTGATCTCTTAAGAATGGAACTATGGTCGTCCGACATTGTAATTCATAACCTCGGCAGGCATTAGATACACCTAGAAATAAGATAATAATTCGAGTCTACTTGATGTTGAATCATGTTTTCGGAAATAGGAAGCAATCATATCATTCAATTTCATTCCCAATAACATCATATAATTTGACTCGTTCACTCTTATTTCTAAATCCAAATGACTAATATCTCAAAGATATACTAAAACATTCATATAATTTCAATCTTAGACAATCAGAAATTCCAGTGCCCTGTAGCAGTTGTTCCAGCACCAACATGACGAACCTGCATGTAAACTTGTGTGATGCAATTACAAACTTTTAAATGATTGAAAACCTACAAACTATCCCAAAAGCATTAGTTGATAGGAATGGTGGATTTCATCATTTAATTGATGTTAATGCAGATGATTCTGCAACCATAAAGGAATGAACAACTTTCTCCAGTACCATAAAGGAAACAATCAAAGTAGCAGTTCTCCAAATGGAATGAGATTTTATCCAAGGGAGTAGTTACAAGAGATGGGTGTAAAGTTATTTAAATTCTACTTAATCAATGCTTAATAATTAGATTTACCCACAACCAAAAGTTTTCTTATCCATACATAAAGCAGAACTCACCACAGCAGAGCAATGGGGAGACAACCAATCAAGAGGGCATTCCTCTAAACAAATTCTCATAAAGATGCATAGTACATTTACATACAATGTAAGATTGATTAGTCTTTCAAGTGTCAATACACAGAGATTAAATAACACAGATAACAGAGGGAGAGTACTGTCTGGGGATGAGAAAGAGCAGAGGAAGTAATATTCCGAGTTCATATGTCTGTCTCTTTCTATAATTGTATCATCCAAATTAGTCATACAATTTAAGAGGATCTTTGCAATCAACAATCTCCCTGCTCGCCTTTAAAAATGGAAATGAAAATATGGTAATGGAAAGGTATATGCAATGAAGACAGGTTGCCCTCAAGTATAAAAAGCATAGCCTTGTTAGGAAAAATTGCAATGCAACTTTGTCTCAGGGTTTGGTCAATTAAACTCTGCAGCAAGTGCAGTTTCAGTAATGCTAAATGAATCAACCATGTGTGGAAGTCTGATTTCACCCCTGGCCACGCGGATTCTGGTGCCTGAGCATTTAGAGTGAATAGCCTACCACCACGAGAGCAACAAACTGCAAGATTATGTCTCTGAAATGAAGGACTCTCAACTCAGATCAATTCCAGCTCGGAATATTTGACATTCTTTATAAGATCCTCTCTCACTTCTTTTGGTCCTCCAAATGCTTCAATTCTACAAATAAATGTTTCAAATTAATCATGGGGTCACTTTACAACCTTTAATTAGAGCTTAATTAGTTAAGTACTTGTCAAACAACTAGATTGTACCCTCTAACAAATGTGAAAAATCCAAAAGCGGCAGCAAATAAATATAATCCTCATAAGAACGAACTTCTTTGGTTTCTGTTAGAACTTTCCCAGCACTGGTTTTGCTGCCTTAGTCTGCAGGTTGAAGTGTTAAAACCATTAAGAAGTTGCTCTTATCAAACTGCAACTTAGCAGCCTCTCAGTGTGATCTACTTTGATATCATCAGCATTCTGGAATCAAAGATAAAAATAGTAACTTCACCAACACTTGATATAAACGAACAATGGAATAAATTAGCATGAGTGATCCAACAAAATACTACCACAGCCAAGTTTAGAAAACCATCGGCATTTAATCCAAATTATCAAGTTTTACTAAAAGAAATCGGATGACAATGCTCCAAAACCCGTATGCACTCCCTTTAGCTTAGGTGTTTTCATACTTGTTGATACAAACGGTTTTAATTTTTCACATCTCTCCACTGTCAACTTTCCTAGAGACGGCCACTCTAAAGCATTCGCCTCATTGCAAAAACATTCTAATTTTGGTAAATACTGGAGCATGAGGGTGTTCACTTGAGGGAATGCAATCACAAGATCTCTTTTCTCTTCGTCTCCTGATTCTTTTGCAATGATTTCTTCCATTTCATGGCACTTGATAACTTTTATTTCTTCTAATTTCACAAGAAGTTTTGCTATGGATGGTGTGAATAAATATTTCAAACTACAGTCCAGTACGGATAGCAATCTCAAGTTATTGAAGCCCTTGATATCTCGTGGACCTTTCTTCCATATATGCAACAACTTCCGTAAATGGAATAATTCCAACTTTGTCAAATTATTGACGATATAATTGCTTTCTTCAACATTTAGTCCCTCAAGTTCAAATATCACTTCCAATGAATCACAATAATATGTTTCAAGTATTTCAAGATTTTCCAAACTTGGAATCAAGTAGTATGGAAATAGAGACGACATCTTTGTTTGATTTTCAGTCTCAGTACTCACATTTGGCCCATCTTGCTTTGTCATTAATGTAACCTACCAAAACATTAACATCAATTTGAGCACCTAAATTAAAAATATAACGAAGTTATATATTTCCATTTTCATCTAATATTTGATAGATCTACTCTTACCATCTATGAAACTGTATTGCAAGCACTATTTACAAAAAGGGGTCTTAACAGAATAATGTCTGTTATGATTAATTAATTATAAGGATTTGTCCTTTCTCGAGAAAACATATTTCTAATTTTTTAGTTGAATAGCAAAGCTTGAAGGTATTCAGGGTCTGATTTCGTTTATGTATAGCGTAGTTAGAAAAACTGGCTTGTTTTGGACTGCATTGTATCTTGGAGGCAAATTCTCTTGTTACTCATATGCATACCATTATTGGTAGGAAAAAATATTATCTTAAAGAAAGCGACAGTGTAAGGCGCATCAAAGCAAACTATTTTAAAAAAACACATGAATTTCACTTTAAATGCTAAATGTGTTGCTTAGTTTGATTTTTCCCCTTCTTGTAAATTACATGTATACAACCCCATACGCATGTCAATTTGACATCCTAAAAAACATTAGACAAATATAGCCAAATGATTGTACGTTCAATGAAACATATGCATACAAAATGACTAAAATTGTACCGCCCTGAACTTTATTACCAAAGCAACAGCTACTCCTTACCCATAATCAGTGATAAAAATCAAAGAATATGGGCCAAAAGAAAAAGGGATGATACAATTTGAGGTAATGTACATATTGGTGGCCGTCCCAAAAAATCAATTTGCAACAGAACTCACTGCAAAAAAGGATTCAGTGCCACTACCAAGCGACAAAAAAGTAATGTCTAATTGTTCTTAACAATCTTTTGGACATGAAGTCATGTTCTTTGGCATAATTTTTATGCAAGTTGTCTCAAGCTGCCCTAACAAACGACAATATTTTTCTATGGTAGATTAAACTGAAATGAGTTGCAAGTTATTTAATGAGAGAGAGAGAGAGAGAGAGAGAGAGCCGGTTACAACTTGCACCTTAAATCATCTTCAGCCAATTGAATGTGCAGTTTATGGTCCATATTCAACTTTGTCAGTAATTTATGACACATCACGAAAATGGTACATACTATCCTAATTTCCATGCTATGCAGTGTTATGAAATACTAATCACTGATTTGCAAAGGTCTCTTACCTTCTTTGAATTGTTGTTGGTGAGTTGAAGTTCATCAATGTTTGGTTTTGAATTTTTAGAAGTCTAATATATCTTTAGCCATATGAGAGAGAGGCCATTGTCCTAGCAAGCCAGCTCTACATAAAATGAGCTAGTTAGTTAATCACATAATAGAAGAAAAACGAGAGTTGGAGGCATATTTAAGTAATCACACCCCAACTAGAATGTACTCAATTTGAGCTTGACTTGACTTCAGTCTTCCATCACATTCAAAAGCAGTAATCGTCAAGTCCGTAATCAAAACCACAAAAAAAGAGCTATTAATTAAGGTGGGCATTTTCATGACAACTTCAGCTTCTAATAACTCCAATATTTAGAACAAATACAGAATAGAACATGAAAATGAATACAGGATAATTCCCGATGGGTGCTTCGTAGTGGGAATTCAGGTTTTTTGTTCGATAACTGGGTGGGAGATGGGACTTTGGTGGAAAACAGTTCATTGGTAGTTGATATTGGGTTGCAGGTGAGGTCCCTATGGTCTGATTTAGGGTGGAATGTTGAGATGTTGCGGAATCTTGTCTCTAAGCAGCTGATGGAGAAAATTGTTCACTCAGGTATCAAATTGAGGGAAGGTGAGGATAAATGTATTGGGGTGTCTTCGGTGGATGGGGATTTCTCAACTAAGTCAACGTGGCAGTTTGTGCGAAAAAAAGGGAAAATTTTTCCTTGGCGCCGGTGGTTGTGGCAAGATCTAATGCAAAAAAAAAAATATATATCATTTTTCTGTTGGAGGGCTAGACGGAAAGCAGTTCCAGTGGATGAGGCTATTCAGCAGCTGGGCATCCCTTTGGCGTCAAAATGTTGTTGTTGTGGTGTGCCAAATATTGAGACTTTAGACCATGCTCATTGTGAGGGGGAAGGGCCGAAAAAAGTATGGAGGTATTTTACTTCTATTTGTGGGGTTCGACTGCCAGGTTTCTTAACTTGGGATGGGAAGATGAATTTTTGGTGGAGACGTGAGGCAATTTCATCTCAGGCTGGTTGGGTTCGTGGAGTTATTTCCATTATCATTTCTTGGGCTCTTTGGAGGGCTAGATGTGCAGCTTGGATGGAGGGTATTAGTTATGATTCGAGGGTCATTATGCGAGTTGTGAAAGTGAATTTAAGGGACATATCAAATGGGTTGCAGCACTTCAAAAAGATGGGAGCTAATGATTTGTTAGTTTTGCAGGAACTAAATTATCCAATCATTCCGGTTTGTGATAAATTACAAAAATTGATTGCATGGAAGCCGCCTGATGAGGAGTTGCTCAAACTTTATGTGGATGGCAGGTCTAGTGCTAATCCGGGTAGGTCCGGTGGTGGAGGCATAATTCGTGGCTATCGGGGTAAAGTTGTAGTTGGTTTTGCTCACTTTTATGGGCATGCGACGAATACTATTACCGAGTGTCATGCTCTTCTTGATGGGTTACGTTTGTGTTACTCGCTTGGTTTGAGAGATTTACTGGTGGAATCAGATTTCGGTGTTGTGATGGGTTGGTTAGGTCTCGGGGTATGCAAATACTGGTTTCTTTGAGATTTTTTAGAGTAGATAAAAGAGCTTGTTCGTCTGCTTAATATTTGGTTTCGAAATAATTTTAGATAGGCTAATATGACAGTGGATTGTTTTGGCAAAAGAAGGCATGAAGGGTAGAATTTCAGATTTTATTAGTGATGATTTTGTGCAAGGGACGTTTTCGAGGCATTGTTCGGCTAGATAAGTTGGGCATTCCTTATATTCGACATTGATTTATTTTATTGTGCAGAAATGTTGTAAACATGGTCTTCCTCCGCCTTAATGAGGAATTTTAATAATAAGAGGCCAGACCTTGTCTTTTTTTTAATTTAAAAAAAAAAAAAGAAAAAAAAGAAGTAAACAGTTGAATAAATCACCAAGGGAAATATCATCAAGGAATGGCATAATTGTCCCGATATCGACTTCTACATATTATTCAAATTTTGTTGTACTCTATTGCCCCTGAAGAACTGATCTCTTAAGAATGGAACCTGGGCAGGCAAGATACACCTAGAAATAAGATAATAATTCGAGTCTACTTGATGTTGAATCATGTTTTCGGAAATAGGAAGCAATCATATCATTCAATTTCATTCCCAATAACATCATATAATTTGACTCGTTCACTCTTATTTCTAAATCCAAATGACTAATATCTCAAAGATATACTAAAACATTCATATAATTTCAATCTTAGACAATCAGAAATTCCAGTGCCCTGTAGCAGTTGTTCCAGCACCAACATGACGAACCTGCATATAAACTTGTGTGATGCAATTACAAACTTTTAAATGATTGAAAACCTACAAACTATCCCAAAAGCATTAGTTGATAGGAATGGTGGACTTCATCATTTAATTGACTTTAATGCAGATGATTCTACAACCCAAAGGAAACTCAAGAAAAAATGAACAACTTTCTCCAGTACCATAAAGGAAACAATCAAAGTAGCAGTTCTCCAAATGGAATGAGATTTTATCTAAGGGAGTAGTTACAAGAGATGGGTGTAAAGTTATTTAAATTCTACTTAATCAATGCTTAATAATTAGATTTACCCACAACCAAAAGTTTTCTTATCCATACATAAAGCAGAACTCACCACAGCAGAGCAATGGGGAGACAACCAATCAAGAGGGCATTCCTCTAAACAAATTCTCATAAAGATGCATAGTACATTTACATACAATGTAAGATTGATTAGTCTTTCAAGTGTCAATACACAGATTAAATAACACAGATAACAGAGGGAGAGTACTGTCTGGGGATGAGAAAGAGCAGAGGAAGTAATATTCCGAGTTCATATGTCATTTGATATTTCCACGTTTAGCTCTCTAGCAGACATCTTATTTATATCCATAATGCAGAAGACAGTACAATGGCTAGAAAAAAATCTCTCCAAGTTTTTGTCCGAACTTAAGGGTCTAAGGGGAGAGAGAAGACACATAATTTTGTAGGTATGCATGGAGTTCTCATTTAGAATAAGTAAGGATATGGAAGCATTCTGTCGCATCGATTGTTGGTGTGCTTGAGCACTTTCATCCATCTTTTTTATGTTTGACTATTTTACTAGGATGTTGAATTTTCCTGGCATTAACCCATTTTTGTTGAACCCGTAATAGCCTTATCATAAACAAAAAATCTTTATTCTTCAGAATAAATAAGAACTGCTAATGTTTGCATGTACAAACAAATTCAAATGTGTATTCTTTTGATCAGTTTCTCAATAGTTGACCTAGATGTTTAAAGAGAGAGGCCCTATCAGTATTTCCTAAATGAAAGGAAAAAAAAGTTTATTTCAGACCTCAAAAGTGCTGTCCTCAAATGATGTAACATGTCCCTGGGTGGAAAGTTCACTAATTGAATAAATGCATGCGAACAAAAGTGTTAAATCAGTGTTTTAGGAGTCACATGCTCAAACTGTTTGTTTCCATGGTTGTTTTGACATTCTCTCCAATTTCTTGACCGAATTGGATGAGCCAATGTAGAGAGATAGATGCAGTATTAGTTAACTTTGTCTGAAACTCTGAGATGTCTGTCTCTTTCTATAATTGTATCATCCAAATTAGTCATACAATTTAAGAGGATCTTTGCAATCAACAATCTCCCTGCTCGCCTTTAAAAATGGAAATGAAAATATGGTAATGGAAAGGTATATGCAATGAAGACAGGTTGCCCTCAAGTATAAAAAGCATAGCCTTGTTAGGAAAAATTGCAATGCAACTTTGTCTCAGGGTTTGGTCAATTAAACTCTGCAGCAGGTGCAGTTTCAGTAATGCTAAATGAATCAGCCATGTGTGGAAGTCTGATTTCACCCCTGGCCACGCGGATTCTGGTGCCTGAGCATTTAGAGTGAATAGCCTACCACCACGAGAGCAACAAACTGCAAGATTCTGTCTCTGAAATGAAGGACTCTCAACTCAGATCAATTCCAGCTCGGAATATTTGACATTCTTTATAAGATCCTCTCTCACTTCTTTTGGTCCTCCAAATGCTTCAATTCTACAAATAAATGTTTCAAATTAATCATGGGGTCACTTTACAACCTTTAATTAGAGCTTAATTAGTTAAGTACTTGTCAAACAACTAGATTGTACCCTCTAACAAATGTGAAAAATCCAAAAGCGGCAGCAAATAAATATAATCCTCATAAGAACGAACTTCTTTGGTTTCTGTTAGAACTTTCCCAGCACTGGTTTTGCTGCCTTAGTCTGCAGGTTGAAGTGTTAATACCATTAAGAAGTTGCTCTTATCAAACTGCAACTTAGCAACCTCTCACTGTGATCTACTTTGATATCATCAGCATTCTGGAATCAAAGAAAAAAATAGTAACTTCACCAACACTTGATATAAACGAACAATGGAATAAATTAGCATGACTGATCCTACAAAATACTACCACAGCCAAGTTTAAAAAACCGTCTGCATTTAATCCAAATTATCAAGTTTTACTAAAAGAAATTGGATGACAATGCTGCAAAACCGACACTTGGGCAGTTGGGTTTTAAACTTTAAGAGACAAGATATTATTTGAAAAATAGATACTTATTGCATTCTTCCTCTCGGTTTTGTTTTGGATTGTGACTCCACTCTGCCCTTTTCAATAGAACAAACAATTGAGCAGCGTATTTATTTATTTTTCTATTCTTCATGCAAGGTCTATCGTGGAAAGTTTGTATTTTCAATGCAGACCAAAAATAAAACTTACAAGGTGAGGAGACATACCAATTGAGAAGAATGAGAGTCAACCAAACCAAGCACATGCTCAATATCCTTGCGGCAAGCTGATCCCATGGCAAGCACCACTATTAGCAACCAACAGTCTCCACAAGCTGATCCCATGAGGATTGAGCTTTTCTGAGAGAGAGGAACGAGAATGAAATGAGGATCTCAGCTTTGTGAGGTTAAACTATACGGCAAATTATTGGAAATGCCCAATGAAATGACCAACCATGAGAGACGCAATTTTGCATCTGGGAATCGATTTATTGATATCAACAAAACTCACAGGTGCCATTTCAGCAGCTCCAGAAACTCCAAACCTGCAAGACAATCTCTCAGGGGCAGGGCAAGCAAAACCAACTGAAAGAAACCGATGCTTTAATATGATTTTCTTTGCAAAGTATTTAATTGGGGGAGCTCGTTCACACTTCACATGATGAGAGACAAATTCGTAATAAACTCTCCAGCTGCAAATTAATTAGAGAAAACTACGAAATGTAACAAAAAAAGAAGGAAATTGATCGAATTGAGGAGTTAACCTGCTATGGAGACTTGGAGCTCTGGGAGATCTCTTGTAAATTCGCCTGAAATTTTGAAAACAGAAACTTAAAATACCGCAATATATACTCACCTGTAATATCTCTTGCAAATTTGGCAGCAATTTGGGAAACTTGCTAGGTAACGTACATTTCTTTTAATAATGTGTTGTATGGTGGTATTGAGGTCTCCTTCTATTATTGGTCTTCTTTAGACTCTTCTTCGGATTCTTCTTCGGACTCTTCTTTGGATTCTTCCCGATCAGTCTGAAATTTTGAAAACAAAAACTTAAAATACCTCTATATATACTCACGTTTAATATCTCTTGCAAATTGGGAAACCTGTTAGGTAACGTACCTTTCCTTTGATAATGTGTTGTATGGTGGTATTGAGGTCTCCTTCAATCATTGGTTGAAATTTATTTCCATCGTAGTACTTCGTATGCACTCCCTTTAGCTTAGGTGTTTTCATACTTGTTGATACAAACATTTTTAATTTTTCACATCTCACCACTGTCATGTTTTCCAGAGACGGCCACTCAAAAGAAATCACCTCATTGCAAAAGCATTCTAATTTTGGTAAATGCGAGAGCTCGAGGGTCTTCACTTGAGGGAATGCAATCACATGATCTCTTTTCTCTTCGTCTCCTGATTCTTTTGCAATGATTTCTTCCATTTCATTGCACCTCTCAACATATATTTTTTCTAATTTCACAAGAAGTTTTGCTATGGATGGTGTGAATAAACATTTCAAACTATGACATTCATATACTGATAGCAATCTCAAGTTATTGAAGCCCTTGATATCTCGTGGACCTTTCTTCCATATATGCAACAGCTTCGGCAGAACGAATAATGCCAACTTTGTCAAGTTATTGACGATATAATTGATTTCTTCAACATTTAGTCCCTCAAGTTCAAATATCACTTCCAATGAATCACATTCAAATGCCTCAAGTTTTTCTAGATTTTCCAAACTTGGAATCAAGTTGTATGGAAATAGAGACGACATCTTTGTTTGATTTTGAGTCTCAGTACTCACATTTGGCTCATCTTGCTTTGTCTTTAATGTAACCTACCAAAACATTAACATCAATTTGAGCACCTAAATTAAAAATATAAGGAAGTTATATATTTCCATTTTCATGCAATTTTTGATAGATCTACTCTTACCATCTATGAAACTGTATTGCAAGCACTATTTACAAAAAGGGGTCTTAACAGAATAATGTCTGTTATATATGATTAATTTCATGTGCAACCTCAACGTGCAGTACTTCATGCTCTAACAAACTGCACGAGACATTGGAACTCTAAGATCTTTAAAAAGGTGAAAATTGGAATGAATGAAAGATTTGCTATTTTTATTTTTACTCAAAGCAGTAATACGTACTCATGATCTTATAGGTTTAAATTTAAAATATGAAGATAAATAAATAAAAAGAAATAGAATAAGACCAAGTGTTTCAAAAAAGTTATAAATAAAAATAATAATAAATATACCTTAGTCAGTCTTGATGCACATACCTGGTCTTTGTTAAAGTTGTGTTTGTTCTCTTCTGAAGAGGAGATGCAATTTTCTTGGTCTGGATTATAAGTCTTGGGACGTGGTATACAAGACAACTCTAGGCATCGGTTGAAAAGTCTAGAAGATTCTCTTGCTGAGGCTGAGGAGGAGCTAGCACTAGGCTCTTGGGGGGCTCTTGCATCCAATTCCGCATCCTTCTTTGTTAACTTTCTTCTGCTTTGAACTTTTGAACCAAATGTTTTTAATTCTGGACATGCAAACAATCTGATCTTCTTTATGGATGGCCACTCAAAAGAAATCGCCTCATTGCAAAAGCATTCTAATTTTGGTAAATGCGAGAGCTCGAGGGTGTTCACTTGAAGGAATGCAATCACATGATCTCTTTTCTCTTCATCTCCGGATTCTTTTGCAATGATTTCTTCCATTTCATTGCACCTATAAACTTCTATTTCTTCTAATTTCACAAGAAGTTTTGCTATGGATGGTGTGAATAAACATTTCAAACTATGACATCTCGATACTGATAGCAATCTCAAGTTATTGAAGCCCTTGATATCTCGTGGACCTTTCTTCCATATATGCAACAGCTTCCATAAAGAGATTAATCTCAACTCTGTCAAGTTATTGAAGATATTGCTTTCTTCAACATTTAGTCCCTCAAGTTCAAATATCACTTCCAATGAATCACATACCCTTAAGACGTCAAGTATTTCAAGATTTTCCAAACTTGGAATCAAGGAGTATGGAAATAGAGACGACATCTTTGTTTGATTTTGAGTCTCAGTACTCACATTTGGCTCATCTTGATTTGTCAATGTAACCTACCAAAACATTAAAAAAAAAATGACACTGTCAAAAGTAGGCTTACCTTAAATTTGAGCACCTAAATTAAAAATATAAGGAAGTTATATATTTCCATTTTCATGCAAAATTTCATAGATCTGCTCTTAATTACCATCTACATTACTCATGTATTACAAGCACTATTTACAAAAGGGGGTCTTAACAGAATAAGGTCTATTATGGATTAATTTGTTCAACCTCAACAACCACTCCTTCGAAAAAAAGTGGAAGATCACTAAAAAAAAATTTTTTTGTAATGAATCTCACTTCATGCTCTAACAGATTGCACGAGACTTATATTTCCTACATTGTTTTTTGTAATGAATCTCACTTCATGCTCTAACAGACTGCATGAGACTTATATTTCCTACGTTTTTTTTGTAATGAATCTCACCCGAAAAACTATATGGTTGCAAGAGGGCCAAAATGTATCTCCTAGCTAGCTAGATTAAATAATAGTCTAGGAATGCCATCATTCATGTATTTAATTTTTATTTAATAATTAAAAAAATAATTTTTAATGTATTGATATATTTTTTTATTTTTTAAAAATATTAAAATATATTAAAAAATAAAAAAGAAGACTTGTGGTACGGGAACGCTAGCACTGCCCATATATATATATATATATTTATATATATATTATATGGGGGGAAGCGTGATGCCACTTTGACTCTAGAGCTCACTAGTACTATAGCAGTGACCAGCCCAACAAAATCAGAAAGAAAATGCCCTCTGGTTTATTAATATATAATGTGCATTAGTTTACTTATACTGTTTTCTAGATTACTTATACTGCTCTATAATGCAATTAATTAATAAACTCTCTAAGTGGAAACATTAAGTTGTATTTAATTAAGTCACAATTATTAAGAATCATTAATAAAAGAGGGGCACCCCACGGTGGCCTTTTTTTTAGACCAAGAAATCATTTTCTTAATTCTTGTTCTAAACTAATTAAGGGTAGTTAGGTAACTGAGTAGATTATAATTTATAGTAAGGACAAATATATTTAGTCAATCACCCTATGATTTTTATCATCAAATTTAACCTCTAAAATGAAATAATCATTAGTTTTAATAATAATTTCTAGTATTCTTTGAAAAATGAGTGATAGTTTTTTAATATGTAAAGTGAAGTTCTCCAAAATTTAATTTTTAAAGCGACGTAAAAGGTGAAAATTGGAATGCATGAAAGATAGTTTGTGATATAAAGATGTGGCTCAAAAACTCAGTGTTTAATGAAACTAGTAATGATGAAACTTGAAAAAATTACGGCAAAAGGACAAATGAAAAAGATTCGCTTTTTATTTTTTATTCTTTATTTTTTTTCTTTTATAGGTTTAAACTTAAAATATGGAGATAAATAAATAAAAAGAAACTTTTTAATAGTTAAAATGATAAGAAATAGAAGAAGACCAAGTGTTTTAAAAATGTTATAAATAATAATAATAATAAAAAATAAATAAATAAATAAACCTTAGTCTTGATGTACATACCTGATCGTTGTTAAAGACGTTGTATTTGTTCTCTCCTGAAATTTGACAAAGTTTTAGGTTGCCAAAAACACCCGTACTCTCAAGTACTTTCCAATGATGACTTGCATCCTCCCATTTGAGACTAATTGCATTTTCAAATAAATATCTCATATCATCTTTAGTGTTTATCCTAAATCTCAAACTGGAGTTACTAAAGTGCATTCCTTTTGGCAAGAACCCGATACTTGGAACGCTAATTTCTAAAACCGTCATTTGACCAAAATAAGAAATTAGTTCAGCAAGGCTTGCATTATTACTTGTTCCTTCTCCATTTCCTTCCATCGTAGTTGTACATTCCCAATTCTTGAATTCTCCCATGTACAACTCTTGTAGTCGAGATAAACGGAATAAGACACCAGCTGCAATTCGTTGTAGAGAACGACACCCCTTCATATCCAACAGCTTCAATTGACTAAGATTTCCTATTTCACACGGCAATTCCACGATGCTAGAATTACAAAAACTAAGAATTTCTAGTTTTCCAAGGCTTCCAATTGCTGACACATCTCTTAAAAAACAACTCTCAAGATTCAGCATGCGAAGGTTCTCGAGGATTCGGATTGATGGTAGCAATGACATCAAGGAGAAGTAATCTTCTTGCAAAGACAACATCTTTAGCTCATTCATCCCGTTAAATAAATTGTTTGGTAACTGTGTCCTTTCATGATGCCTTATCATGTTTGAATCTGTTAAACAGGATAGTCGCAAAAGCTGAAGTTTGGGACACTTCAACCCATTAAGATGCCCTTTCATTTCTCCAAATGAAAGAGAAATTGTGGTGTAACTTTCATATGTATCCTTCTGTGGCCATTCTTCATGTCTTCTATCCAACTCTACCAAAAAACCATGTTCTTCTCTAGATGCAATTGATATGGCAACATCTCGTACAACATATGCATTCTGACACATTCATCCTCTTTGCTATGCAACAAGAGATTTGATCTTTGAAGATTCAGAACTATTGTGTTGATGTGTACTCTTATTTGTTCCACAATACTACAGCCTTTAAGAAACCTTTTTGCAACTCCATACCTAACTAAATGTTCAACCGGAATATCATAATCTTCGGGATACAAACAACATAGCAAAAAACATGATTTGTCTTCGTCACTTCTTAAGTAATTGTAACTGAACTCTATGCTGGAATATACCTTTGGATCCAGACCGAGGATATTTTGTGGGATAGACCTTTCAAGTTGGTGAAGTGCAGCTCTCCACTCAATTTTATCTCTTTTGTTGCTAAGAGCACTTCCAACCACCGCAATAGCAAGGGGTAAACCTGCACATTCTTTCACAATTTGTTTTGCTATTGGGAGATTAGGAGTATTGATACAATCACCTGCCATCTCTCTAAAAAGGCTCATAGCTTCTTTTTCATATAAAATTCCAATTGAAAAAATATTATTTGTCATCTGATTGCAAGTTTCTTCACTTCTTGATGTCAACAAGATTTTGCATTTATTTTCTTTAACAGCACGATAAACTCCAATATCGTCAAGATCCTTACGACCAAATTGTCCCCAAACGTCATCCAATATCACAAGGACTTTCTCAGCCTTAGTCAATCTTGAATATAATTCATTTGCTCTTTGTGGTAAATTCTCTACATCAAGTCTAGAACCTTCTAGCATTTCCGCAAGTTCGCCTTGAATCTTTGTTGGATTTGGACTTTGAGACACTACTGCAATGGCGACTTTCTTAAATAAATTATCGACGCCTTCGACTCTTCGAGCTATCTCTTTGGCCATTTCGGTCTTTCCGATCCCACCCATACCACATAATGCAATTATGTCTATTTTGTCATTCCTTAAAGCTTCCAAAACATTTCCAATAGTTGAATTTCTTGATTCAAAATCCTTAAACAGTTCTGTGAATAATGATGATTTCACTTCCGATGGAGATGTCTTATTGTACGGCCTAACATATTTTTCATTTTCACATTCTTTTAGCAGCTCGTCGATCGCATGAGTATTCTTCTGAGCTTTCTTACCCAAGGAATAGCATAGCTTCAAATTAGGACACCAACCATTCAAGCACATCCTATTAGCTTTGACATCTTCTCCAAGGAATTTACCCACTTCTTCAATTTTTTTCTCCACATTTGTCTGCCACGTCTTAACTGCAGTTGAGGCTACTTCTTGATTCCGTTCGGCTCCATCAACAGATTGTTTCACTGCATCATTCTTCTCAAGTAGCTTCTGAAACTTTTCTTCAAGAATTGCAATACTGCTCTTGTATGAAACAATATAGCCAAACTGTTTTCCGATTGGACGAACCGAGTATTCTCCTATGATTCCAACAATTGGAGAAATAATTTCCATTCTCCAAAAGCAGTTTTCGGTTCTTGTAATTTTTTTAATGCTCTTTTGTGAACCCAAATGTTGTATGAGATGTAAAACTAAAAGTTGCAAGCAATACTGAAAGAATGGGAGGAAATCTGCCACCTGCCCATTTACCAATCAAAGAAGAAAAAAAGTCAGTCGAAAATTGGGGCAAAAAGATATTCAAGAAAAAAACACCAAAATGAAGGAAGATTTTTTTGGAATATTCAGAGAAACAAGCAAGTAGATCATCGATGTCACCATGTTGTAGGAAAAAGAAGGTTATGGCCGGGGACATGATCTCAACTACGTACCAACACGATTTTTGTATCAAATTATCTCGTGATCTATATACTATTGATTTTAATCAACTGTAGATATATAGTAGCTAGCTAGATGCCTATAATTTCTTTATATTCATAAACATCATGAACTAACAAGTATTTACAAAGTTTACGACCAATTTTAAAAGTACTTTCGTTATTTTTGATTCATTAATTTACAAGGTAACACACATCTTGAACAAGTACTAACTAAAAAATTTGTGACCAATTAAAAGTAATTTTTTGCATGCATTAATAAAGGAATGATTGGGGAAGAAATTAGTGAGCACCTCTTAATTTTGCAAGATCAAAGGACTTGTTTCAGCTCTTCTGAGTTTCCAGCGTTCGCTTTTTCTCAGACAGACAACCAGCTCAAGTCTCAACCAATCTCTCCTCTCAAAAACAAAAACAAAAGCGTTTAGTTGGTTGTTTTATTAACCCCATTTCCTTTTGTCTTTTAGTGCCCATGTTGATCCTGCAGAACACTTTTGTCGTTTGTGTTCATCTTATCTTAGCTTAGCCTATCACTCCTTATCACTCCTCAGTCTTCAATAAAATACTTGTGTCGGTAAGTCCAAAGCCAGTTTAATCATTTCAAATAGCAACCTAATGTGAAAAAGAACAGAGGTTCCACAAAAACGACTGTATTTCTGATCCCACTACTCTGTAAAAGTTAAAGAAAAATGACATGTGAGATTCTGATAAGAAAAATGATTTAAACACAATATATTGTATAATATATTGTATAATAATATGTTAAAATGAAGATATTTTTATAAAATGATATTATTTTTATAAAATGTTTTATAAAAATATCCTCATTTTAACACATTATTATACAATATATTATATAATGTGTTGTGTATTATTACTCTTCTGAAAATATGGACGAAATATGTCACAACTTTGGTGTCAATGGGATCAAGTCAGATCTCGTCTACATATATATCTATCTATATATATATATATATATATATTAGTAAAAGGCAACGTGCGCTACACATGTGCCCTATGACTAATTTTGTTTTGTTTCAAATTTTTAACTATAAACGTACAGATTTATGTCTATTTTTTTTTTAAAAAATCTTGTTTACAACACATATTATACACAAGATCTACATAATGTTTATAACTATAATACAACAACTTACAAAAATCAAATCACTACCATGTACAGATATTTTACAAAAACCATTTTCCAAAGCGCAGAGACTATCAAAATACTGTTTAACGAAAATCATAATTCTTTTTTTTTCTTTTACTCATAATTCATGTTTGATAACTTAATCACTTACAGATATTCAGAATAATGGTTGCTAAAGGCCAACAAACCCACACACAAAGCAATAAAAACTAAAAATGAGTTAGTCAATGTCACTGAACGATAATATTCCAAAGATTCATTCCCAATAGCCTTAATATATTGTCGTTTATCTATGTACCTTTGCAAGAGGGAAAGGAACTTTGACATAGCGAGGTCATTCCCGAATCATGTCATACATAAGTTCTGCCTACAGCGTGGGAAGATCTTGGTAAAAATCAGATCATACCAATGCAACAGGCAGAACAATTTATTTTATTAATAAAACTTTATTTTACCTATAAAAAAAGCTAGAACATTGAGGAAGAGAATTTTTACCAATTCATGTATAGTAGTAAAAGACCCCTGGTGCACCAAGCTCATAAACTTTTCTCATGCTTGTGCCATCATCTTTTAAGGCTGCAATTGCACCGGCAACATCAACAACATATACAGGTTGGATTCTGCATAAAAACCTTGCCAGGAAATTGTCAATAACTCATTTAAAAATAATAAACAACCACCATGAGTAGCAATGATAAGTTTCAAACTTCAACAAAAATAATTTATCACCAGATTGCAAATGATAGATTCAAGACATACTTGGTATTTCCATCCCCAATGTGCGGAAGAAAGCCATATTGTTTTACGAAGTGTACCAATCATTGCAGCAGGTCTCATAATTGTGGCATGTAGAGGAACTACATTCATTATTATCCATGTGACATGCCATGTGAGCATATTTCCGTTCAATTGGTCAACAAAAATCTAATGGAATGATCTTATTGAAAGAATTATCAAACCCAAGGAATAAAAATTCAACCCAATGAGTAAAAATATGAATGTGTAATTTAATACTTAACCTTAAATAATACATGAGTAGTAGGAAAGCCCTAATTTTGGTGTTCTCTTCCGGTCAAACATTCTCTCATATCTTTTTCTCTCTCTTTCAACTATCTCTGCAGAGTAACAATATACATAAAGATTCTACAACCAACTGCCACCATTAAACCACAAATACATTAAATTTTTGCTTGCAGTTGATATAAATTCATCTCATAAAATACATTACAAATCCACTATTCAGGTACACATAGAAATAAGCTTCATGCCTATTCCCCCCCCCCCCCCGCGGGGAAGGTGGGGTCCAGTGTGCCCCCAGCAATGGAGGGTTTTTTGGCTAATAATTTAACTGCTAATGCAATATTCAACCCAGTTTCTGAATTTAATTTCCAGTTTCTACTAATTGCAAGTCAGATCACAAAAATCCATAAAACCATCAGATCACAAAAACCATCGAATCACAAGCAGATCAAACAAAAACCACAAAAAAATAGAGAGACAAGCTATGAGAGATATAAGAATACTTTTCAATAAGGAACAAATCCAAGAGTTGGCATTGGGATAGCCAAAAATAAAAGTTCATATGAAGCTGATCTAAAATCCCAAACTCCAGATTTTCCCAAAACATAACCTTGATCAATTATTGTCTATATATAGCAGTAAAAAGAATTACTCTTGAAGTATTTTTAACAAAAAAAAGAAACAAATGCCCAAGATCCATGTACCTCCGAAAGAGCAGTGATATTCAGTTCTCCCGAGCCAGAAATAACGAACGCACACTTTTTGTGTCCTTGAGTGACTGAAAAAAAGAGGAAAATAAAGAAAATAAGGGAAGAAGGTTAGAGCCTTAGAAAAATTGAAACAGAGAGAGCCGAGAGGCAAAGTTGAGAGAAAGAGAGAGGAACTTGAAATGAAGGTGGCTAGCGGAGGTAGTCGATCGGCGAGGTGTGGTGGCGGAGGTGGTTGGTGGACTGCGGCGGCAATGGGCGGTGAAGGAAACCCCAGGGAAGAGAAACAAGAGATCAGGAGGGAGATGCTGTGTGAGAGAGAGAGAGAGAGAGAGAGAGAGAGAGAGACTCTAACAGTGAGGCCAAAAGGGAGGAGGGCTTTCGCCGGTGAGGCGCGACTATTTTGCATGCATTAATAAAGGAATAAGTCGGGAAGAAATTTGTGAGTACCTCTTAATTTTGCAAGATCAAGGACTTGTTTTAGGTCTTCTGAGTTTTCAGCCTTCGCTCTTTCTCATACAAGACAATCAGCTCAAGTCTCAACCAATCTCTCTCCTCTGAAAATTAAAAGGATACTGCTACAGCGCCCGCTGGGAGCTACCGCTGGGTGTAGTGTCGTTTTATTTATATATTTTTTTAAATTATTTTTTATATAGATTTTTTAATATTTTTAAATATTTTAAAAAAATAAAATAAATTTAGAATATTATTAAAAAACATTTTTTTAATCAGAAAGTTAAAAAAATTATTAAAAAATACTTCTTTAATCACGAAGTAAAATAAAAAAAAATTTTTATTTTTTTATTTTACTTCATGATTAAGAAAATATTTTTTTAATAATATTACTAATTTTCTTTTTTTTTTTAAATTATTAAAACAATTTATATAAAAAAAATTTAAAAACACTCCGGCGGAAGCCCCCAGCAGGAGATAAAGCATTATCCTTTTGTTTTTAATTTGGATAATGCTTTAAGAATCGATTTATTGATATCAACAAAATTCAAAGGTGCCATTCAGCAGTGTGAAGCTCCAAAAACTTCAAACCTGCAGGACAATCTCTCTGGGCAAATTGATAATAAATTCTCCAGCTGATAATTGATTAGAGAAAAATTAGAAATGCACAAAAAAAAAAAAAATCATGTTGAATACGAGGAAATTGGTCAAATTGAAGAATTAACCTACTACAGGAATTTTTTATACTTGTTGAAACAAACATTTTTAATTCTTCACATCGCCATTCTTATCTTTTTTCGTAGATGGCCACTCAAAAGCATTCGCCTCATTGCAAATGGAAGAATTATCACTCAATATGGAGGTGAGTTTTTCATGAGTGGCACGATTCAAGTTTCATATTTTTAATTGTGATAAACTCTAATATTATTTATAAGACTAATAAAAGCCAACAAAGGGCATATTAACCAAACTTTATCTAAGAACTTAACTAAACCAATGCTAATGCTATTACAAATTAATCCGACATCACTGGTTTAACCCTTATGAGATAAAACAAAATTATGACAATTGAAATATATTATAAATATTTTATCTCTCGACAATAAGGTAGATTTTAAAAGAGAAAAATTAAAATAAGATTTAAAATTAACGTCTTGTATATATTATTGATTTAATTTTCGTTCATTTTAATAATTAGATTTCGAGAAATGCTATAAAAAAGTCTTACACCATACACATCTACCTAATTAATATGTGACCACACACTTCCGCTTTGTGATTTATCATTTTTGTCTTATTTAAACACACACATATTTAAGCATTAATATAGAATTTTAAAAAATGACAAAATTACATATTAATTAAGTAGAGGTGTGTCATGTAAGATTTCTATATAAAATTTTCTTCATTAGATTTTAATCCAGAGTATAACTTGATTGATTTAACTATAGATACCAGATGCATACACATCATGAACAAGTATGTACAAAGTTTGAGACCGATTTTAAAAGTATTTTTGTTTTTTTTATATTTGTTTACAAAGGAACATGAATCATAAACAATTAATTGGGTGAAGTGTAGAATTATAGTTTAAATTTAAATCTTTTAGTATGATAGAATGTGAAATTACTATTTATCTTAAAAATTATAAGTAGATAAAAGGATATATTTTAATTATTTATATTCTTCAATTGGAATTATAGTAATATGATCTATTATTTTCATTTTCACTTTGCTTGGCCTAGACACTCCGAAATGATCAAGAAATTGTGTTCAGATTGTAGCTTTCAAGAATGACTGAAGCCAAAGTCCTACAAGTTATTGAGGTGTTTAATTATTCTAAGAAAATTGGTTTACGTCTTCTTCCTGTGGAAGAAAGTGGATATATACTTGGTCCAACTAATATAGTAACCCTCTTGGAGGTTTCAATTCCTCCTTGCAGTCAAGGGATCTCTTCGTCAAAATTTTTACTAAGAGCACTAGCATTAGTCTCTTTATATATATCTTTAAAATTATATTTTTTAAAAATTAATTTTGCATATTAAGAAAAATTCTCATATTGGATTATGCATCTTTAAACTAAATAATAATAAAATATTTTTTATTTTTATTTTTTTAATTATTATTTTTTATATATTTTACAATTAACACCATGTTCTTAAAAATACCAAAATGAAGGAAAAGTTTTTGGAATATCACAGGAAAAACAAGCTAGTTGATCGATGTCACCACGTTGTAGGAAAAGAAGGCTATATATGGCAGGGGGACATCTAAACGACCAACATGTAGATATATAGTAGATGCCGATAATTTCTTTATATTCATAAACATCATGAACAAGTATTTACAAAATTTGGGACCAATTTTAAAAGTTTTTTTTTTTTTTTTTTTTTGTTTTTGGCATTTATTTACAAAGGTAACACACATCATGATCAAGTAATTAAAAAGCTTGTGACCAATTAAATGTAGTTTTTTTCCATGCATTAATAAGAATAAGTGAGGGAGAAAATAGTCAGCTGCATGCACCTCTTAATTTTGCAAGATCAACAACTACTTCTTTCAGCTCTTCTGAGTGTCCAGCGTTCCCTCTTTCTCAGACAGACAAACCTCAACCAATCTCTCCTCTAAAAACAAAAACACAAATGCCAAACTCGATCTCTCCTCTCCTGATAATGCTGTATGGGGACCAGGTTCTAATCATGTTTTCCACTAACCTTTGCCTCTGATCCCACAGTCTGCAAAGTCAATGAGGAAATTCCTCATGATTTCGATTATTTGATCGGAATTGACGATGCAATTATTGACGAAGTTAAATGTTAGGTAGGCGCAATTAGTTTGGGGCAATTATTTGATAATTTTGTGAATAGTGATGAAATGATTGGAAGAAAGATATTTGATTGTTTTTTAAAAAATAATGAGAAATTAAATTTGAATCAAAATATTATAAAATTAAAAATTTATTTGAATACATTTTTTTAATATTATTAAAATTTATAAAAGTTATATTAATTTTTGTCTTTGTATAATAATTAGATAAAAAAAATTAAAATTCTAAAATTAAAAAATATTCTATATTTGAATAATATTTAAAAATAAAATTTATATGATAAGCTTTGAGAATTCTGAAATTCTCTCCGTGTCAAAACAAATCCTAAACCATTTAGATGCAATTATTGATGCAGTTAAATGTTACGTAGAAGCAATTATAGAGCAGTTAAATTAATATAGATAATGATAAGTTTGTTACTTCCTATTATTCGTTTATTATTTTTTTATTTTTAATTTTTACTTAATAATTAAAGAAGTGATTATTAATGAAATTGTATATATATTTTTTTACTTAATAATTAAGTATGTTAAAAAAATACTTAAAAATAAAAAAAAATTTCAAACACACTATGAACTAGCAACTAGGTAATATAAGTTACTTATCACTATCTAATTAAAAATCATGTGAAACAAAATAATAAAAAACAGTAAAACGGAACTTCTGACAAATTTAATTCTTACACCCGTTCTTTTGTTGAATAGTAATACTAAATACAAATTTAAAGTCTGCAAATCTTTTCAGATATGTTATAAAAAAGTAAATTTCATTAAAAAAATAGTTCTTTTATAATTTTTTTGTGATGAAACTTATTTTTTTTATAGAGGGAAAGTGCGAGATTTATCTATTTAGTATTTTGTTGAAATTTTTACTTTTTGTTAAATATATCCGTATGATAAAAGGAATATTTTCTAGAATTATTCGAAATATATTTACGAAACTTTGCTTCATATGCAATAAAAGAAAAAACATCCGTATGGTAATGACCATTGGCCAGGAAATCTTTCTTTTAGATATTACTTTTTGATCGGTAAAAATGAAAAAAGAAGAAAGAAAGAATAATAATTTGTTTGTAATTATATAATAAAACAATATTATTTTAACTTTTATTTTTAATTTAATAGATTTAAATTTAATAAAAAAATTATTATATTTAAAGTTGGATGTGAAAAGGTTAGCCTATCACTCCTCAAAAAACAATACTTGTGTCGATAAGTCCAAAGCCACTAAGCCAGTTTAAATTAAGAATAAAAATAAAGAATTTTAAATACATTATAAATATTAAATGAATAATAATAGATTACTAATTTCAAATAGGAACCCAATGTGAAAAAGGCCAAAAAATAAAACAGTAAAATGAGATTTCACGAAAAACGACAGTATTTCTAATCCCACCACTCTGTAAAAGCTAAAGAAAAATGCCATGTGAGATTCTGAGAACATGGACGAAATACGTCACAACTTTGGTGTCAATGAGATCAAGTCAGATCTCGTGTGTATATGTATGTTATTTGGTATGTATATATTGCTTTTATTTTTATTTTTTTAATATTATTTTTTTATTTTAAATAACAAAATTTAACGAGCGGTACAACTTGAAAGGCAAAATTGTTTTTTCCATAAGGATTTGAACTTTTTTGAGTTTACATCAACTTCGTAAGAATAGATTAACGATAAATCTTCATTCACTTTTATAAAAATTTTCATCTCATCTAATTATTTTAATTTTTTTAAATTCTTACACAAAATAAAATAAACAATTCATCAAATCTCAAAATAAAAATAATATTAAAAATGTACATTCTAAAAATATTTTATTCAACTTTCAACTTTTATTTCAATTTATCTCATCTCATCTGTGAAAACAAACGAGGCCGTCATCTGGTATATAAAATTTATCTTAGTTGTCAAAATAATTGGTTATTGAAATATTATAAAGAGTTAGAACTTCTCGTCTTTAACAATGTGAAATTTCATATTGTACATACCCATATCATTCAATATATTATCACCCAGTATGGAGGCTGCACGGCTCAAATCTCATATTTCTAATTGTGATAAGCTCTAATATCATTTATGACACTCTAATAAAATAATAAATCACCATTGAGCCTATACTACAAAATGACTAGGTAATAATATAATTCTAGGTCTATTAAACTATTAAAAGAGTAAGAACTTCTAATTTCTAATCAATATGGGATCTTATACACCACCTATCGTTGTGAGGGTATCACAATAATAATTGTCCATATATTTAAGTAAACAATAACTTAGTCATCTTATTTGTAATGTTATTTTCCCTCTCCCTCTTGTTAAATTGTAACAATTTTCACTGCACCTTTATTCACAATTTTAAAATTCTTTGTATATTTTGATTTCTAAATTGTCGAATAAAGCAAGAAACTAATTTTGTACATATTATGATACTTTGTATTTGCGAATAAAGTTAATCTCGATTTCCGGATAGGTATTACATATTTTGATATATACATTCTTTGAGATTGTGAAAATGAAGATAATAAATTATTTAAAAAAATAAATTAAAATACAATTATAAAGTAGAAAAAAAATTATATACTGTTGATGCCGTGTTTCGCGGCCTAGGCAACTCCCTGTTGTTGGGCTTGAGCTTGATTCCTGCTAAGATGGAGAATGGGGGCTCGGGTTGCTTGATACCTTCGACGTTCAAGTTAGTTCAAGGGAGGAAATGAAAAGAGAAAATGAGAGTCTAGGGAGAATGAGACTAGAAGAATTCAAAAGTGTCAGTAACACCCCTCTCGATTGAGAAATGGGTAATTAGACCTGGTCAGGATATGCCCCGAGATGATGGTCACTAGTATGTGGCTCTATACTGGGATCGGGAGTTCTTGCGAGCTTCCTGCCTCTCTGCAGACCTGCTAGACCTAACAATGCTTGTCACTGGCACCCAGGGGGCATGCTATTGGGTGCCAACTCTCTAGATGCATTGAATGCTGAGTGGCCCCTGCCATGGCGTGCCTGCTCCTGTTCTATTAAATGCGGCGTGGTTCTGGCTAGGCACGTTCATCCTCTTGTGCCGTCCAGACAGCTGTGTCAGGGACGGGGGTGTCCCTGACGGTCGGTCAGTTATGGTGTCAATCTGTCCTGCTCATCTCTCATCCTTTTGTCAGTGTACCTTGCCTTGTGTCCCCCTTCTTGGGCCTCCTGGGCCTACCCGACCTAGTCCAGGTCTTATACGTGGGCCTTGGTTTGAGCCTTATCCCGGGCCCAACCCTTGGGATTTCCCCCCTCACAATACCCCACAAATTCCTAGCATTCATGTGGTTACAATTTTCAAACATCTCTTCTTCTTCTCATCATAATTAGTGCGCAAGGACATTCCCTTGCCTTTCCAGCACTCGACTGTTGGATTTGGAGGGCATCCCCTTTGGCTCGTTCCTGCTGCGTGCCGTTTGGGCTTCCTAAGGCTACCAACCTAGGTCATTCAATTCTGGGTGCCATGTCTCCGACAATTGAAATGGATAGAGCGCGTTCGCCCATGCCCTAGGCTGTTCATTCGCCTGTGCCTTCCATGCGTCCGACGTTATGCCCCTTTGTCTGTGTTGTTCCCTGCCACTTGGGCTTCCCGAGGCCACTTGCCCAAGTCATTCAATGCTAGCGTTGCCTCTATTTTTGAGGCCTCTCTATTTCCAAAGGCTGCACTCTGCAAGGCACGTCTGCCCACACCCAGGCTCTTTATTGGGCAATACCTTTCACACGTCCGATGGCACACCCCACGTCCTCACAACCCTATGTTGTTTGGGCTTCACGAGGCCACCTGCCTGTAATGTAAAACGACGCCTCGGTTCGTGCATGAGCCTATATAAGGCCCCATTCTTCCTCCGTACTCGTCATTTGCTTCATCCTCCATTGTTGCTTCTGTTTGCTCCCTTCTTCCTCGCTCCAAATCCCATGCCGTTCTCAGTCGAGTCCTCTATCCTCGTACTTAGTTCCTTCGCTATCTCCAGCAGCGTTCTTCATTTTTTTTTCCTTTTGCTTTGATGGTTTCAAGAAGTTCTTCATCCTCCAAGCCTCTGTACTTTGCCAAAAAAAGTTGGGTGTCATCAATTACCGCCGACCACCTTTGAGCATTCAGGGCGAAATACAACATCCATTCGATGGTGATTTTGGAGGTCCCTGACTATCGTGAGTCTGCCGTTGATGTTAACGGGATGGCTAGTCGTGTGGCTCTTTATCCCTTATGTTCACGAACGGGCTCCGGCTTCTTTTCTACCGCCCCATCTGCGACATCGTCCTCTTCCTAGGGTTGGCCCTCGCACAACTTCATCCAAATGCCTGGTACCTCCTGGTGGCCAGCTGCATTATCTATCGTAGGGTAGCGCCGGCTCGGAGGAGTATCCTGACTTAACAGCTTCGGAGTTTCTGTCGGTTTATCGGGCGCTACGACTGGACAAGAGCCTGTGCAGTTTCCAGATGCGCTNGGGGGGGGGGGGGGGGGGGGGGGGGGGGGGGTAGGGGGTCCCAACGCATTCGCCTCGAAATTAGAGGTCCCGACTTCTTCCTCACGGGGTCCCCCAAGAGTGAGAGCAGGGGATCTCAGCACGCGGGCCGCCCAGACACTCCTGCACTCAAAAGGCTTCTGAGGTTAGGAGATCCCAGGGAGCGCTCCTAGTACACCTACTGACCCCTGCTACTTCTACATGGGGAACCGTTTCCTTCCCGCCACCAAAGTCTTCTGCGTCTACCTCGACGTCATTTCCGCCAGCGCCTACCATCCCGACTTTCCTTGCTAAGAGAATGGAGACGAAGAATCTTCTGAGCCGTCTTTCTGATGCCTTCTCTCAGTCGGCCCCTCGTAGGGGCTCGACGATGGACTCTTCCATTTCCTTCGAAGAGTCCCTTGCTCAAGAGACCGCTCCCTTAATTCCACCTCCAATCGAGTCTCTGGTCTCCCTTTTTCTCCTGGAGGTCCCTATTCCGGAAGGCGTCGCCCCTTCAGTCTTCCCAAATGTTGGGGGCCCCTCTTACTCAAGGGTCCCGAATACAGATGATATGGAGGAAGTGGGCTCGAGCTCCCCCTTCATCATGGAGCTTAGAGACAGCTTTGTGTCCATTCTGTCCTTGTCCTGTCGATCCTCTCTAGAGTCAAAGGTGGATTCCTACTTCGTTTCTCCTGAGAAGGCACCTCCACCTAGCCCCCCAGAAGACAAGACATGATCAGTAGAGGAAGGGGGCCCTACGACCGACGAGGGACTTCCCGATGCTGAAGGATCTTCCCCGAGAGTAGGGATTCCTACGCCAGTTGAGCCCATTTTTCCAAAAGCCTTCGGGGTTGGCCCTTCACAAGAGCCCGTCAGGGACGTACCGCAACTTATATTGCCTTTGGCAGGTAGTGCCTTTACTGGCCCAGGCTTCGTTCAGGCCTGGGCTGAGGCGACCAAGAGGGAGGCTCAAACGTTGAGGCCTCTTTTTGCGCAGGTATAACTCTCTTTTCTCTTAGCCTTTCACATGGGGACTTCCCCTTTGTATTTCCAACGCCTTCCTCCTTTCCAGGCTATGAACCAGTTGGGCGGCATCATCGTTGAAGAGCACAGGGAGCTTGAGGAGGAGGCCCGAGCACTCTGATCCCTCGCCATCCTTGCTCGTCATGAGGCCCAAAAGGAAACTAAGGCTGTCTCGGTAAAGTGTGACGTGCTACTGGAGGACATGGACAACCTGAAGAAGCGTCACAAGAAGCTATGGGACAAAGTCCAGCTGGTGAAGCGGAAGAAGTCCAAGCTAAAGGTGGAGTTGGCCAGGCTTCCATGGGTATTCGATGCCTTCGGGACGTGTTGAAGGATTCTTAAAGGTGAGAGGAGGATCTTCAGAAGGGGGCCTTAGCGCTTTGGGGGGAGAAGAGCCAGTTGGCCTAGGCCGTTAGGCGACTCACCCAACTTATATTTAAACATTTTTCCCTAGTCAAGGAGGTTCAATTCCAGAAGGATGAGGTGCAACGGAGAGAGGCCCAAGTCCACAGTCTCGAAATCGAGTTACTGCGTGCCATTAATACGATATCTGGCCTTTAGAGCAGCGCCGAGTACATGGGGATACGGTTACATGGAGGGCCTTGAATGGGTTCAGGACCTTCTGTGGGAAAATTCCAATGTGGATCTCAACACCTTGAAGTTGGAGTCCTTGGAGCCGGACCCTCTGGCTTTCGAGTTTGTCAAGGACCTCAGAAAACTGAGAAAACCCCCATTCCCCTCGGGCATCCCTTCTTCATCCTCTTAGGCTCCTTTATACAGGCTCTAGGCCCCTCATATTTTGCTTGTATCTTTTTCTTTCTTTTGTAATCCAACTTTTGTAACTTGGCTCATTTGCATATATATGAAGTCAACTTTCCCTTTTATCTTTCGTGTACTTGTGTTTATTTTGGCATTCTTTCGCTTTACTCATTTTCTTCTTTATTTGGAATCTTTGTCTTTGCACGATGAGCCCTTCCCTCGTGTGTGGGTTTGTAGCACGGAGGTCGGCAAGTCGAGGGACTTGTATCCGACTGGCAGTGAAGGGGTAGAGCTCAGGAGGCTCTAGCCCTTAGCCAATTGAACGTAGCCAGTCAAGAAACTGAGCTTTTAGCATGAATTTCGACAAGTCAAGAGACTTGTGTCCAACTGACTATGGAGGGGCAGAGCTCGGGATGTTCTGGCCCTTAGCCAATGTATCACAGCTAGTCTAAAGATGGGCTTGTAGCATGAAGGTTTGCAAATCAATGCATTTGTGTTCCGACTGGCTGTGGAGGGATAGAGCTTAGGATACTCTGGCCGTTAGCCAATACCCCATGGCTAGTTCGGGGACTGGACTTGTAGCACAAAGGTCGGCAAGCTAAGGGGCTTATGTTCCGACTAGTTGTGAAGGGGCAGAGTTCAGGAGGCTCTGGCCTTTAGTCAATGCATCGCGGCTAGTCCAGAGATTGGGCTTGTAGCACGAAAGTTAGAAAGTCAAGGGACTTGTGTTCCAACAGGCTACGAAGTTAAGTAAAATACTTGTTCAAGTGCTTAGCATTCAACGGATGGGACAATTCGCGACCTTCCCAATCCTTCAATCTGTATGAGTCGGGTTCACCACTAGCTATTACTATGCAGAGCCCTTCCCACCGGGGTCCGAGCTTTCCCTCTTCTTGAGTGGTGACGCTCATTTGCTTTAGGACCATGTCTCCTACCTTGAATTCTCTGGGTTGGACTCACTTGTTGAAGTACCGTTGGACCTTCTACTTGTTGCTCGCTGTTTGACTTGCTGCCTCTTCTCATTTCTCTTTCAAGGGGTCCAGGTTATCTTTTAGTCCTTCCTCATTACGGTCTGTTTTGAAGTGTTGGATCCAATACGTGGGCAATCCTACCTCTGCTGGGATCACAGTTTCAGTCCTGTAGACGAGTGCTAAGGACGTTTCTCTAGTGGGAGTTTTGATGGAAGTTCGATAGGCTTATAGCACATTGGGGAGCTCTTCAACCCATCTTCCCTTTTGATCTCCTAGCCTTTTCTTCAAAATGTTCAGCAACATCTTGTTGGTGGTTTCTACTTGTTTATTTACTTGCAGGTGTTCCGGAGACGAGTACTTGGTCTTGATCCTGAGTTTTGCTCATCATTCCCGATAATGGGAGCAATCGAACTGCATGTCGTTATCTGATATGAAGCTTTGAGGGATCCCGAATCGAGAGACTATGGACTTCAAAAGGAATCTCGTGATGGTACGGGCTGTGATCGTTGCTAGTGCCTCTACTTCCACCCATTTTCTAAAATAGTCGACTACCACCACTACAAACTTCACTCATTCTTTGCCCTAGGGAAAAGGGTCGATGAGGTTGAGTCCGCATTGTGCAAAGGTCCAAGGGAGATAATGGAGGTCAACTCTTCTGGTGGATAGTGAGGAATTGGTGCATGCTCTTGGCACTTAAAGTATTTCTTCTCGAAGTCTTTTGGGTCCTGGAGGGAGTTGGGCCAGTAGTACCCCACGCACGTCACCTGTGCAGCAAGCGCTCTTTCGCTTGAATGGTTTACAAAAATTCCTTTGTGTATCTCGGCCAGCACATACTGGGCTTCATCGGGGTGAGATGCATCTCAAAAGGGGCTTGAAAATCCCCTCATATAAAGGATTCCTTCCACCAATGTGGAGCGTGCCGCTCTGTTCCTTATCATTTGCGCTTCCTCCAGATCGTTCGAGACTAGATCCCCTTTGAGGAATTTTATAATGCCGATAGCCCATTCTGATGGACATGATGATTGGATTGTGGACATGTTGATCCCAATGGCTAGCATGTCTATCGTTTGGGCTATGATGTGATCCGGGAGGGGTGCCTCTTCTTTTTCTGAGTTGGCCTTTGTCAAACGGTTTGTCTTGTAGTTTTCTCCCTTCGTTATCTGCTGGATGTGCAAATATATGAAGAGGCGCACTCCTTTCCTACTTGCTGGAGGTACTTCTTCAGTTTTTCTCCCTTAGTGGCGATCTGTCCCGGGACTTGACCAACCACCACCTACGAGTCGGCCCTTTCTTTGACTTTGGTAGCTCCCAACGACTTGGCTACCGCTATCGGTAGCGCCTCGTACTCAACCTCATTATTGGTGGTTTTGAAGCTGAGTTTAATCGCCTAGTTAAGCTCTTCTTCAGACTACGTGATAATGTGCACCCCTACAAGCCCTAACACGGCAGGACGAGCCATTGATGTAGACCTGTTAGGGCTTGCCTTGGGGTGCAATGATATCTCTTCAGGGAAGTCTAAGAACTCTGCCACAAATTCTATCAAGACTTACCCTTTGATCATTATGCGAGAGAGGTACTTGATGTTGAACTCGCTCAACTCGATTGCCAATTTTTCATCTGGCCTGACACGTCGGGCTTCTGTAGTATTTTCCTAAAGGGGACATTGGTGAGTACCTTCATCGGGTGAGCCTGGAAATATGGCCTAAGAAGTCTTGGGGCGATGACTAACCCAAATTCCAACATCTCCATCTGGGGGTACCTGGCCTCGGCTCCTCGAAACGCACAACTCATGTAGTACACGGGTCACTGATCTTTCCCCTCAATGTGGACCAAAACTGCGAACACGACATTTGGAGTCACTGCCGGGTATACCCTCAAGTCTTCGACACTGTTTGGGGGACTTTAAACCTCGGAAGAAGAGGGACTGCCATGACTTCGACACTGTATGGCAGCTTCGTTCTGGTGAGGAGCTGGTCTACCGAGGACGTCGTGCCTAGCCATTTGACCATTTCTGCATAGTTATCCCCGAGCTCTCGAAGCTCTAGGCGCATTCTACATTGCTTTTCTTCGGCCGTTGCTACCTCGGGGGGAGGGGGTGGTGGGACTCAAAGTGGTGGCTCTACTGGTCTCCCTCCGATTCCCCGCCGGCCCTTTGCAAAAATATATTTTCCTAGCGAAAAGCTGCCACCTCCTCCATGAGTTTCCGTATCATTTCAATTTGCTCGTTGATTCTTCCTTCCAGCACTGAAGAATGGGTGGGAGGTGGTAATTCTATTACACCGATGTATTACTTTGGTTGTACCCACTTACATCGAGTTTTTTCGTACCCTCCATCTCAGAGGGAGCAAACCAAACGCAGTTCTACCCATCAACCCCAACAGTCCGGCTTTATTTTGGGGGCGCCATAGCCTCGTAGAGGCTCATTTCCTTACTCTTATTAAGACTCCACTATTTCATTCATTCATTCTCGGTGCAAAACCATCTAGCTAGGGAACTCTTGATTGAATAGAATCCTTCTTTCTATAATTCAACTTGCATCTAGGCACATAGTAAAGAAGGGCTGAACCCCTTACTCATGGAACTACTAGCAGCTAGAAGGGCAGGAAAGGCTAAGAACCCAGGCAAGGCGGGAAGAGGGTGCTAGATAGATACAAGTGTTATTCATTCGATGGGACAGGCTAACTTCCTAAAAGAGTAAGCTGACTAGAAGATGGATATTGATGAACGCTCGGGTTGTTCTTCTTCACATCACGAGGCTTGAGAGGGTGTTGCATCCGGTATACGAAGGACACGCTACTATAGGAAATAGAATCCCCCAGACGGCGTCATGGTTGATGTTGTGTTTTGCAGCCAGGACAACTCCACACTGTTGGGCTTGGGGTGTCATGGTACCTCTGACGCTCAAATTAGTTCGAGGTAAGAGATGAAATGAAAAAATGAGAGTTTAGGGAGAATGAGAGTGGAAGTATTCAAGAGTGTTAGTAACCCCTTTCTTGGCTGAGAGATGGGTATTTATACCTAGTCGGAGTGAGCTACGAGGTGATGGTGACTGGTATGTGGCTTCGTACAGGGATCGGGTGTCCCTGCAAGCTTCCTGCCTCCCTACAGACCTGCCAGACCTGACCATGCTTGTCTCTGGCACCTTGGGGGCATGTTGTTGCGTGCCAACTCTCGAGACGTATTGAATGCGACGTGACCGCTGCCATGGCATGCCCGCTCCAATTCAATTAAATGCGGCGTGGTTCTAGCTAGGCACGTTCATTCTCCTATGCCGTCCAGAGAGTTGTGTCAAGGAAAATGGTGTACGATTGGCCAGTTATGGTGTCAAGCCATCTTGCTCACCTCTCGTCCTTTTGTCAGTGTACCCTGCCATGTGTCCCCCTTCTCGGGCCAACCCAACCCATTCCAGGCCTTATACGTTGGTCTTATCCCGGGCCCCGTCCTTGAGGATTTCTCCCCTCACATATATTATTATTATAAGGAGTAAGAAGACTAATCCAATTTGAGGTTTAATTTTTGAATGAATAGTCAAAAGCCAACAAATGGCATATTAGCCAAACTTTATCTAAGATTTAATTAAACCAATGTTAATGCTATTACAAATTAATCTGACGCTTGATGAAATAAAACAAAATAATGACAATTGAAAAATATTATAAATATTTTATAATATGACAATAAGGTAGATTTTAAACAAGAAAAATTAAAATGAGATTTAAAATTAATGTCTAATATATATGATTGATTTAATTTTCGTTTATTTTAATAATTATATTTTGAGAAATGTTATAAGGAAGTCTTAGTGCATGTTTGGGATTATGGTGAGAAATATAGCTTATAGCTTTAGGGCTTATAGCTTATAACTTACATAATAAACTCTATAGTTCAAAAGTTATTTACTGTTTGATAAACATGTATCTAAAGCACTTTTCAAATTAGTTATATTAATTTTTTTAAAATATATAGTTATATGCATGAGCTTTTCTATAAAAGCTTCAATTTAGTGCTTTTTAAAAAATAGACTTTCAGCTTTTTTAGGTAATTAAAACACTTTTTATAAATTTACCAAACATATCATTTTTTTCTTTAAAAGAACTTTTAAATAGTTAAAAGTACTTTTTAAGCTTTCAAGCTCGATCCCAAACAGGCTCTTATACTACGTATTTATGTATTAAGATAGAATGTAAACAATAAGAAATTACATGTTGATTAAGTATATATGTGTGATGTAAGATTTCTGATCATTTAATTTTGTTCATGAACATCATGAACAAGTATTTACAAAGTTTGAGACCAATTTTAAAAGTATTTTTGTTTTTTTACGTTTGTTTTTACAAAGGAACATGAATCATAAACAATTAATTGGGTGAAGTGTAGAATTATAATTTAAATTTAAATCTTTTACTCTGATAGAATGTGAATTACTATTTATCGTAAAAATATAAGCAGATAAAATGATATATTTTAATTATTTATATTCTTCAATTGGAATTATAGTAATATGATCTATTATTTTTCATTTTCACTTTGCTTGGCCTAGACACTCCGAAGTGAACTACCATTATTTACGTTCTATTTTGAAACTATCCACGATTGAGTATATCCGTATGATAAAGGGAATTGTTTTCTTGAATTATTCGAAATATATTTCCTTTCTGTGCAATAATTCGGAGGCTTAGGTATGAAGTTTTGTCTTCACGCTTCGGTGGATAGTCATGGAATCAATAATGCTCTTAAGTGGAGTTAAATAATAATATGATAATGTCTAAAGTTGTTTATCTTTATGCATTAGTGGATCTAAGAGATAATGTTTGTAATCAATAATGCTGAGGTGTAGTATTCTTTATAACAGAATTAGATAGATTCCTTATAATAGAAATGTTGAGGTGTAGTATTCTTGCATTTCTGATTTGCATTTGAGCTGGTCCTTCTAGAAGCATCTCCTTGGTTCTGATCTAAGGCAGAGGAAATCACTCACTGCCTTAACAATCTAGTTTCATTCATTTCTGGTGCTAAAAATTTATTCATCTAGTATTTTCCATTTAAATTTAATGCTACTGCCAGTTTTGGCTGATACAATGCATTGTAGGGACTACACCACTAGAGCTGTTATTGCTACAAGGGTCATAACAGAGGAAACACTTCTTAATTATCATTATTTCCACTGTAGCATTTCACTTACTATCTGCATCTAAATGCCTTGTTTCTCAATTGCAGAGATCCCTGTGGTGGTAAGGAGCACATATTAAGCTTGCATCCTATGCTGGTAAGGAGCCGATGGAAAAGATTATGATTTCGGTTCCCACCTCTGAGTACATTATTTTAGAGCACCTCAGCAAGCATTGGAGCTTAATTATGAGATTCAGGTGGGAAAAGGGTCCAAGATCTCTTTAAAGCTGAAGAGGGCCAGACGAGGACAAATAATGTTTTGTTATATCATCAAATTTTATACATTAGATGATGCAATGAACGAAGTGCAAGCTTCACGAACCATTAGTTGTGATAATTCTCAATGGTACCGGATAATTTTCAATTTTGATTCTTGATGGCCGAGGTTACTGGTGGCACATTAATAATCTCTTTTAGTCCCTTTCATTGTTCAAGTAAAACATTTGAGGCTGTCATGACTAACATAGAAACAAAGGAGGTTAAGGGGTAAAATTTTGCTTCCCTTGAACCCATATTCTCATTCTCCACCGCCTGCTTTTCCATGGAAAGTGTCTCCATGACACAATTCTCGATTCTTATATGACATCGTTGCAAAGTTCGAGGGAGGCAAAACTCTTATACATTCTCGATTCTACATGACAGCATAGCAAAGTTCAAGAAGCAAATGTTCTAGTTGCATTTCCTTTTGATGCTTGTCATAATGAGGCACTGCTTTGAGATGAGAAGTTGAAAAACAATAAACATCTGTATGTGTTCAAGAATTAAGAATAACGCAAAGAACAAAAAAAGTTAAGATTTGTTCAAAGGAAAAATCTGCTTTGTCGTGTGAGCGCTGAAGAAAACACAATTGATTTACAAATGACAACTCCCAAATTGCAGTCAACGAACTCTCCTTGCACTCTTAAGATAGTCTGCCCTTATTGCCCACCATTGTTCTCCCACTGATTTCATGTCTGGGCAATCAGCTCGAATTGGTTCACAGTAGAAGAAAACATTTTCATAAGTACCTTTGAATCGATGACTTCCTCCAAACTGTAAATGACATCTTCTGATTCCTCTAGTTTCTGGTTCGTAATCCAAACCACCTCCGAACCCACACCCCTCAACAGAAATGCAAGCTCCATTAATAACAAAGGCCACCTATACAGTTTTTTTATTTTTTTAAATGTCTAAAATTTTCCTAAATAGTTTGTTTTTTTTCCAAGGACCAAACGAGAAAGTAACAATGCAAAAGAGTACCAGAAAGAGAGAGCTCATGTGAAACCAAGAGCACAAGCTTCGAATTCATGAAATCGAGAGGATTCGGTGTTGCGCTATCGACTTGATGTAGTGGACCTTATCAACTAATGCTGAATACTAGGGTAACTGTGACTACTTCGAGGGAGTCAGGCCTCCAGAATGAGAATCGGGGAATAGAGAAAGAGAGAAGGAAATAGACTTGATTGACACTGGATTCCGAAGTTGGCCTCATTCCCAACTATCGGCTGCCTTTTATAGATGAATCTTCAGTTACATGAATTCTGTTATGTAAACTACACAAGCTTATAACTAATTCAGCTATCTAATGATCCAAACGACAGCTACGGAACGATACCATTTTACTTATTCTCAATTACTACTAAACGACACAATCCCAATCTGTTACAATGAACTCAACTACTACTTAACAAAATGGTGTGTTTCGTTTATTCTTAACTATCACTCTAAGACTTCAGACTCTGCTCATGCAAGCTTCCTTGCTTCTTCATTCTGATCTCGATCCATGATCCCGTCTACCCTGTATAGTTCAGCCCGTAACATACTCTCCCCCTTTAAAGCACCTTGCCCACAAGGTGAGGAAACCTGTTACGTAAAGACTAATAAGATTCCCACGTTGCATCTTCAACAGCAGTCCCTGTCCATTGAACCAGCACCTCAACGACTGCTCTATTATGGATCTGTCTCATTCTACGCTGCAAAATGGCCTCAGGCTCAGGAGCTAATTCACCTTGTAAATCTACTGGAGGCAAAGGAGACAATGGAGAATGGTGTTGACCCAATTTTTTCTTAAGACACGAAATGTGAAAAACAGGATGAATCGAACTGGTTGATGGTAATTCCAGTTTATAAGCAACCTGTCCAACCCTTTGAAGAATCTGAAAGGGTCCAAAGAAGCGAGGAGAAAGCTTGAAATTTCTTCTGGCCACCACAGATTGTTGCCTATAAGGCTGCAATCTTAAATAAACCCAATCCCCCACAGTGAACTCTCTTTCAGTTCTCTTCTTGTCAGCTTGAAATTTCATCCTTTCTTGAGCACTAGTCAGATTATTCTTAAGGGTAGAAATGATCTGATCTCTAGTTTTTAATACCTCATCAACTGATTGATTAGCAGTCAAGCCCGGGACATAAGATTGTAACTTGATTGGGGGTCTACCATACACCACCTCAAAAGGAGTCATCTTAGTTGAAGTGTGAGGGGTGGAATTGTACCACCATTCAGCCAAGGTCAACCAATCAAACCATAGCCTTGGTCTGTCCCCTGAAAAACTCCTCAAAAAATGTTCAATGCATTTATTTACTGCCTCAGTTTGGCCATCACTCTGAGGATGGTATGCAGATGAGTAGGAAAGTGTCACTCCTTGGAGTCGAAAGAGTTCCTTCCAAAAGGAACTAGTAAAAGTTGCTCCCCTATCCGAGACAATGTTCTGAGGCATGCCATGCAACTTAAACACATTGTCAAAAAATAGTGCTGCCACCTTGGATGCTGTAAATGGATGCTTTAGAGCCATAAAATGGGCAGATTTGGATAACCTGTCAACCACCACCATGATGACTGGTTGACGAAAATCTCGTCCATCTCTTGTATGCTGTGCATTATCTTCCAAGTGAGGACTGCACGAAAGCTTTGAAATCTGCTGCAGTAATTCATTAAATTTCTTATCTTGAATTTCTCTTTCAAATCTCGTCGTTTCTTGTTGCTGAGCCAGGATCGCGATAGCATCTTCGAGTTGTTTCTATTGCCTTTCCTGTTGTTGACGAAGTAAGTTCACAGAATCAATGATCTGTGCATATGACCTCGTTCCTTCTGCCATTGCTGACAACTGATACCAATTGTAGTGGACCTTATCAACTAATGCTGAATACTAGGGTAACTGTGACTACTTCGAGGGAGTCAGGCCTCCAGAATGAGAATCAGGGAATAGAGAAAGAGAGAAGGAAATAGACTTGATTGACACTGGATTCCGAAGTTGGCCTCATTCCCAACTATCGGCTGCCTTTTATAGATGAATCTTCAGTTACATGAATTCTGTTATGTAAACTACACAAGCTTATAACTAATTCAGCTATCTAATGATCCAAACGACAGCTACGGAACGATACCGTTTTACTTATTCTCAATTACTACTAAACGACACAATCCCAATCTGTTACAATGAACTCAACTATTACTTAACAAAACGGTGTGTTTCGTTTATTCTTAACTATCACTCTAAGACTTCAGACTCTGCTCATGCAAGCTTCCTTGCTTCTTCATTCTGATCTCGATCCATGATCTCGTCTACCCTGTATAGTTCAGCCCGTAACACTCGAGCGGTTGAGAAAACCTGAGTGCTCGTATCTTTTTCTTCTCCAAAATCGTCCGTAATACCATTGATACAACTACTGCTACTAATACTAGTAGTACTAGTGATGCAAGAATCGAACGACGTTCTCATGAAGAAAACCATTGCAGTGGAAAGTGAAAAAAGTGTCAGAATTATCAGCAGCCACCGCTTTTTCTGAATCGCCAATGCCCAAGCACCCTGCTTCCTCATTTTTGGGGACCTCATCTTCCGTCGAGCTGAGGTCAAAAGTGTTTGGTTGGTGGCTTGGACTGGAACAGCCGACATGCTTGGGGTCGGGGTGAGGTTGAAGATGAAGTTGCACAGAGCCTTGAGGCTTGGGGAGAAGAGAAAAGGGCAGGGGCTGGATCGAAGTGAAATTGAGAAGAGGGCAGAGCCACGAAAGGGAAGACGATGGGAATGAGTAAATGGGGTCTGAATCGAGCGGGAGAAAGTTTGGTGAAATGTTAAATGTGAAAGTGAGAACGCGCAAACGAATTTCGGGACTTTGATTTCAAAATGCAGAACGATACCGTTTTGAAAGCCACATAGGATACGGTTCCGTGTCGGTTCCCCAGGCCGGTTGTAAGTAGAATTCTTGTTTCAACCATCCACGATATCTTATTCTTTCCACCAGTCGTTTTATTGAATTATTCAAAATTTATTTGCAAACAGTGTTTTTAAATGCAATAAAAGAAGAGAGATGCTACTCATAATTCTCCATCAATTATGCTTTATATATTTTAAAATTGTTTTTTATTATTTTATTTTATTCTTATTAAATTAATTAAATTGTTTTATTTATCATCTATATATCACATATTTATTACAAAAAAAAAAAAAAATCCTATGGATGCTAGCCAAGAAAAAAGGAAAAAAAGCAAAAGAAAAAATAATACTTGTGTCGGTCAAGTCCAAAGCCACTTTTAATCATTTTGACTGTATTTTTTGTAAAGAGTAATGATATCCACATAATATATTTTTATAATATATATTGTAAATAAAGATATTTTGATAAAATAATATTATTTTTATAAATTATTTTATAAAATTAATATTTATTTTAAAATATTATTATGTAAAATATTATAAGAAATTATGTGTGTTTATCATTTTTCTTGTACAAAAGGTAAAAGGATAAAAACAAAAAAAAAAGGCATTGATTTGTCTCTCTTCAGCGACAAATGCCATGTGAGAACGTGGAGTTGCCTGTGTTTCCTTTCGTGTTAAAGCACACTAGCATTAGTTTTTTTATATGTATATGTAAAATTATATATTTTAGAGATTGATTTTGTGTATTTAGAAAAACTTTTACAATTATGCATCTTTGAGCTAAAGAATAATAAAATATTTTTATTTTATCATTTTTTTCTTAATTTTTATTTTTTATATTTTACAATTAGCATCACTGCAAATTCTATCATTTAACACCTACTATAATTTTTTCCTAAAATTCTACCAGTTGGTGGAGAGAGAGAGAGGGGGGAGGAGAGAAATTTGAAATTAAAAATTTAGTCACGTTTTAGCTTTTGAATTTTGAATGGGTAATTAAAAGTCACGTTTTAGCTAACTTTTATTTAAAAATTTAGTTAAATTAATATTAATATTAATGCTCTTACAAGTTAATTCGACGTCACCTATTTAACCCCTTAATGAAATAACACAAAAATATAAGAACTGAAGAATATTAAAAATATTTGATATCTCCTAAGACAAAAAACTTAAAATGAGATTTAAAATTAAGGCTATATTTTCCAATGCACAACTCAAATTTCATCTCAGAGAACAGTGAAAAAGGAAAGATGGCTCATGGTACGTATTTCAACTTTAATTACATATTTTTACTTAATAATTTTTATATATTTTATACGCATGTTTTGGATTAATAATAAAGGCCGAATGGCCAAGAGTACTGCTCCATTTTTTTTTTTTATTAAACTCAACACGCGGTGGGAATAGAGAGCAGATTAATGCCATGACTATGTTTCTTCTTGTATATAACAAGAATAATGTTATATATCACTCCTATATTCTTCTCTCAACGGTTTTTCCCGCTCTGGAAAACTCCTTGAGGTGAAGCTGTTTACGTCTTTTTCCTCTACTGAGGAAGGTTTTCCTTGCTTCGAGCGAAGGATTAGTGGTACAATGGAGGAGATGGAGGAGGTTTGGAAGAGGTTGAAGCTGAATGACGAGGAGGATTGTCCGATTGAGATTGGGGAAAATATAGGTGGTTCGATGGAACGGAAGGGGGATAGAAGTTTGATTGGGAAAATAATCGCTGAATGTAGAATTGGTAAGGAGATTGCTCGATCTATGATGGAGAAAGTCTGGAAGGTTTGTAAGCCCCTTGAATTTCAAGAAATTGGAGGTAATTGCTTTGTGATCACTTTTGTTAATCGGCGAGATAAGTGGAAGGTGCTTGATGGATGTCCATGGTTGTTTGACAGTTACCTATTTGTGTTGATTGATTTTGATGGTGGATTGCAACCTAGTTTATTTGAGTTTGATCATGCTTACCTATGGGTGCAAATGTTAAATCTACCGTTGAGTTATATGAACAAACAGATGGGGGAATTGATTGGGAGTTCGATAGGGAAGGTTAGTGAGGTTGATGTGCAGGAGGATGGTTCGGCCTGGGGGAAATGCTTGAGGGTGAAGGTGGAATGTGATCTGAGAAGACCTGTAGCCAGAGGCAGGACCATTGTTGTAGATGGAAGGAAAAGCTGGGTACCATTTCAGTATGAAAAATTACCTAGAGTATGTTTTAACTGTGGGAGAATTGTTCATGGTAAGGAAGGCTGTATGGAGAGTGAGGGGAATGTAGGTCAGTATGGTGTGTGGCTTCGAGCTCTTCCTCAAAATAGAAGAGGAGCAGGTAAAATGGGAGAGAAAAAAGAGAAAGGTAGAAGAGAGGAGAGGGATGATGCTTCAAATCCTAATAAGGAAGCTGTTGATGAAGAGAGGAGAGGGGAGACTCAGGGGACAGGGAGGTTTGAGGAGGTAGTTGAGGAGGGTAAGGGTATGGATGATGTGTGTTCTCAATTGTGTGAAAATAAGGAGTTGCTTGTGAAACCTCAAGAACTAGTGACTATTCCTTTAACCTGCGTGGAAAGTGAAGAGTATGAGGAGAATGAGGTGCAGAAAAACAAGCTGGTGGCTGGGAAAAGAACAAATGAAGTTGTACAGAACTTAGACACCACAAGATCCTCACGATGGAAGAGAAGGGCTAGAACTAGGCCTGAGCCAGGTAAGTCTTCTAGCATAAGTTCTGGAGTTAAGAGAGGTTCTGAGTGTGTGGGGGATGATGATGAGGTGCGGATGGAAGGAAAGAAAATGAAGAGTTGTGATGTCATGGTTTGTGATGATGGACTAAGGGTGGTGGCTGCTATGCAGCACCACCTAGCATTATGAATACCTTATGCTGGAACTGCCGAGGGCTTGGGAACCCTCGGACAGTTCAGGATCTTTACCTTTTGGTAAAGAATAAGAGGCCCAAAGTTGTGTTTCTCATTGAAACACTAATAAAAGCTACTGTAGTTGAAAAATTAAAAAGGAGAATGGGGATGGAAGGGTGCTTGGCTATTAATCCGATGGGGAGGAAGGGTGGTTTAGCTCTGTTTTGGGAGATGGAGGATGAGGTTGTTATAGAGAGTTATTCACAATGGCATATTAGTGCCACTATTAAAGCTGGGAATCATGGAAGCTGGTTTTTTACTGGATTCTATGGACATCCAGATGCAAGCAAAAGGTGGCAATCATGGGAGCTTCTTAAAAAGTTGAATCCACTAAATGGAAGGGCATGGTGTGTGGCTGGAGATTTCAATGAACTATTATCACAAAATGAGAAATGGGGAGGTAATAGAAGGGAGGAGAAATTGATCTCGGGTTTTAGGGAGGCTCTTGAGGTAAACAGATTGGTGGATGTGGGTATGAGTGGTAACAGATTCACCTGGAGTAACAGACATTTGGACCACACTTTTACAAAAGAAAGATTGGATAGATTTGTGGTTAATAACGAATGGATTAATATGTTTGGGAAGGCTAAAGTGGAAGGGCTCACAGCAAGTAGTTCAGACCATGTGCCAATTATGTTATCTGTGACGCAGGATAAGAGGTTTGGGTCAAGAAGGCTGTATCCTTTCAAGTTTGAGGCAAGCTGGATAAGAGAGGATGAATGTGAAGAGGTAATTAAAACAGTTTGGGCTAGTTCTACTCAGTGTGCCAGGGATTCTATTGGGAGTGTTCAGAAAATGTTGCAAGAGTGTGGAGGCAAGCTGACCAGTACATTTCGAAGGAGGGATGGTAAGAGATGTCATGAGATTGAAGTTCTGAATAAAAAAATAAAGGAATTGCAGGATGATGAAGGACCTCACAATGCTGCAGAACTCCATAGATTGCAACAAGAGGTGGGTGTATTATTGGAGAAGGAAGATATAAGGTGGAGACAGAGGGCCAAAAGGAATTGGTATTCCTTAGGAGATAAAAATACTAAATTCTTCCATGCTTGTGTTAGGCAGAGAAGAAAGAAGAACCAAATTAATTCTGTGTTGGATGTTAACTCAGAATTGAAGGAAGGGAATGAGGAGGTTGTGGAGGCTTTTAAACAATATTACAATGAGGTTTATAGAACCGCAGCCCCTTCTTGTGAACAGGTGTTGGAGGGGACAAGACCTATTGGTATTCGAGTCACTGAGCAGATGAATGAAGATCTGGAAAAGCAGTTTACAAAGGAGGAAGTTGAGATAGCCCTCAAGCAGATGGGGCCATTGAAAGCCCCTGGACCTGACGGGTTTGGGGCATGCTTTTTTCAAACATTTTGGTCTACAGTGGGGGATCAAGTCTGTGATGCAGTATTGAGTTTTCTGAATGGAGGTGCTCTTGAAAAATCTATTAATTTTACTCATGTGGCCCTGATCCCGAAAGTGGCTGAGCCTAAAAAGGTTGGTGATTATAGACCAATTAGCTTGTGCAATGTCTTGTACAAGTTAATCTCGAAGTCCCTTGCAAATAGGCTTAAGTTGGTACTTGATAAAATCATTGCAAAAAACCAGAGTGCCTTTATACCAGGCAGGATGATTCTGGATAATGTGATAGCAGCATATGAAACATTGCACTCAATGAAGACCAGATCCAAAGGGAAAGAAGGAAGTATGGCACTGAAAATGGATATATCAAAAGCCTATGATAGGGTTGAGTGGGCTTACTTAAAAACTGTTATGCAGAGAATGGGTTTTAGGGAGAGATGGATTGGTTTGATTATGGAGTGTATAACTACTGTATCTTATGCTGTGTTGGTGAATGGAAGACCAGGTGATGTTATATATCCTTCTCGAGGTATTAGACAGGGGGATCCAATATCCCCCTATCTGTTTTTGTTGTGTGCTGAGGGGCTGAGTAGCATCATAAATGCAGCTGAGGATAAGGGTGAAATAAGGGGTATGGCTGTTGCAAGAGGAGGTATAAGGGTCTCACATCTGCTATTTGCTGACGATTGTATCATCTTTGCAAGAGCAAGATGGACTGAATGGCTGAAAGTGAAGGAAATCCTAAGGGTATATGAGGAAGCTTCTGGTCAGTGCATGAATTTACAAAAAACAACTGTAATGTTTAGCTCTCGAGTTAGACAGGAAGAGAAGAAGAGGATTGTGCAGGATCTTGGGGCTAGGGTGCAAAGTAGTTGTGAGAAATACTTGGGGTTGCCTACTATGGTTGGAAGAGCCAGTTATGATACTTTTAGGGGAATTAAGGATCGGGTGTGGCAAAAGATCAACAACTGGAAAAACCAGTTTCTATCCCCTGCTGGTAAAGAAATTTTAATCAAAGCAGTTATTCAAGCCATTCCTACATACCACATGAGTGTGTTCAGGTTACCTAAAAGATTATGTAAGGAAATAGCTGGCATCATGGCAAGATTTTGGTGGGGTTATAAAAGTGATGAGAAAAAGATTCAATGGGCCAGTTGGGAGAAGATGGGATGTGCAAAAATGATTGGGGGACTTGGTTTTAGAGAGTTGGAAAGTTTTAATACTGCTCTCTTAGCTAAGCAGTGCTGGAGGATTGTAGCTAAACCAGATTCAATAGCTGCTATGGTATTAAAAGCTAAGTACTTTAAAAACACTGATGTTTTGCACTCGAAGCTGGGCTATGGACCTTCTCTGGTTTGGAGAAGTATATGGGGATCCATGAAGCTGCTGAAGGAAGGGCTTGTATGGAGAGTGGGTAATGGTTTCGACATTAAAATTTGGGATGATAAATGGCTGCCTAGTAAACCCTCTCATCGAGTGCAATCTCCTGTTAAGCATCTGAGTGCTGAAGCAAAGGTGGCAGAATTGATTGGGTGTGATGGTATGTGGAATAGAGAGACAGTGAAGGCTACTTTTAATGAAGAAGAAGCTGAAGCTATCTGCAACATCCCTGTGAGTTACACTGGATTGAAGGATAGAAGAATATGGGCATACTCGAAGAAAGGGTGTTTCAGTGTAAAGAGTGCCTACCATCTTGAACTTAGCAGGAAGAAGGCATTGAAAGGGGAACCATCTAATGAGAGGAAGATAAAAGAAGGATGGAGAGAATTGTGGCAACTCAACATCTCGGGAGTGGTAAAAAATTTTTTATGGAAAGCTCTTAACAATTGCCTTCCAACTAAAGAGAATCTCTATAGAAGAAAGGTGGTGGAGAGGCCAATCTGTCCCATTTGTTTAGAGGAAAATGAAACTGTCTGCCATGTCTTATGGAGCTGTCCTGCAGCTATGGATGTGTGGGGTGATAAGGAAAGTCCAGTGCAGAAGTGGAAGTCATATGAGGTGGACCTGGCTAACGTATGGAGGAAACTAATATCTAAACTGCCGTTGGAAAGCATGGAGTTAGTGGTATCTGTTATGTGATATATATGGCTTAGAAGGAATGGGTGGATATTTGAAGGGAAGTTTAGAAGTCATGGGTCTGTGTTGCAGCAAGCAAGAGCAAATCTTAAGGAATTCCAACAAGCTCAGCAGAAGGGAGCTGAAAATATAGAACCTGTTGCAGTGGAGAGAAGGATGGTCAAGTGGGAAGCTCCAAGAGAAGGATATGTAAAGGTAAACTGGGATGCTGCTTTTAAGTCGAATCAAAGAAAGATGGGAGCTGGAGTGGTAGTTAGAGATGAGGAGGGGAATGTACAGGTTTCACTATGCCTTCCAAAAGATTGTATCCAGTCCGCTGTAATTGCTGAAGCTATGGCTTTATGGAGGGCTCTATGTTTGTGTGCAGAGCTTAATATACAAAAGGTAGTATTCGAGGGTGATTCGTTGGAGGTGATTAAAGCTGTAAATGATAGGGAGGAGTGTCTGGAATGGCATGGACAGATTATAGAAGATATTAAAGGAATTCTTTGTACACATCCATCTTGGGTGCTAAAACACACATATAGAGAAGGAAATAGAGTGGCTCATTTTCTTGCTAAGTTTGCTATAAATTCTAGTGAGGAGGTGGTTTGGATAGAGGATGGCCCTGAAGGCTTCTCTTCGGGTGTATTACAGGATAAGAGTTGTAATGAGTTTTTTTACTGATATATGAAAGATGATGATTTGTTTGATTCAAAAAAAAAAAAAATTTCCGTCCCACTTTATAAATGTGGTACTTTTCATGATCACCCTGGATCATCTCCTAATTTTAACTCAAAAGTTTATGGACCATAATGAAATGACGATGATGTATATAGAATAATCTCGCATATAACCATTTCAGTCAAATTCCAATTTTTGGTCCATAAATTATTCGTTGTTGCAATTTACTTATAATCAATGTGTTAATAAAGAGACTTACAATTAGAGTTATTCAATTGATCAATAAAATAGACACCACCTTCTTTAGGTAAATTAAAAAAAAAAAACATGCCATGAGATTAAACTATATATAGGGAACATTATTGGAAATGCCCAAATGAAGTGCCCTCTGCTACACAGCAAGCTGTAAATGCATCTCCTCTTGTTCCTTCCAACCACGAGATGGAGACGGCAATTTTGCATCTGGAAATCGACTTATTGATATCAGTGAAATTCAGAGGTGCCATTTCAGCAGTGTGAAGCTCCAAACCTGCAGGACAATCTCTGAGGACAAGCAAAACATTTCAATATGACTTTCTTGACAAAGCGTTTAATTGGGGGAGGGAGCTGGTTCACATGATTGGTAGAAATCGTGGTACGTAAAACAAGAACACAAAAATTAATGCTTCACATAATGACAGACAAGTTGATAATAAATTGATCCCAAGCTGGTAATTGATTAGAGAAAACCTAGAAATTCAAAAGAATAAAAAAACATAAAGTCATGATGAATACGATGAGGAAATTGGTCAAATTGAGGAATTAACCTGCTATGGAGACCTAGAATTCTGCGAGATCTCTTGTAAATTTGCCTGCAATTTGGAAACCAAAAACTAAAACAATTCTATATATACTCATGTTTAATTACCCATTGACCAAAGACGAATTATAAAATTTAATGTACCTTTCCTTTGATAATGTATTGTATGGTGGTATTGAGGTCTCCTTCTATCATTGGTTGAAAAGTTCTAGACTTCGTATGCACTCCCTTTAGCTTTGGTGTTTTCATACTTATTGATACAAACATTTTTAATTCTTCACATCCAGCCATTGTCATGTTTTCCAAAGACAGCCACTCAAAAGCAATTGTCTCATTGCAAAAATATTCTAATTTTGGTAAATCTTTGAGCGAGAGGGTCTTCACTTGAGGGAATGCAATCACATTTCTTTTCTCTGTGTCTCCTACTTTTGCAAGGATTTCTTCCATTTTGTTGCAGTCCGCAGCCTCTATTTCCTCCAAGGTCAGAAGAAGTTTCGCCACCGATGGGGAGAATAAGTATTTCAAGAAATCACAATCAATTACCCTTAGCAATCTCAAGTTTTTGAATCCATTAATATCTCCTAGGCCTTTCTTCCATATATGCAACAGCTTTGGTAAAGATATTAGCAACAACTTTGTCAAGTTATTGAAGATATCGCTTTCTTTAACATCTAGTCCCTCAAGCTCAAATATCAATTCCAATGAATCACATCCATATGCTTCAAGTTCTTTTAAATTTTGCAAACCGTCAATCAAGTGGGATGGAATAAGAGACCATATCTTTGTCTGATTGACTGTCTCCCTCTCATTTTGCTTGTCCTGTTTAGTCAATGTAACATGTGTGCCAAATTATTGAAAACCGGTAAGGAGTAAATTATCTAAAAAAACAACACTATTCTTATTGGTTAACAATAATAATAGATGGAATGGATGCACAATGAAGAGGCTAATCATAGAGCGGGATCAAAATCATGTACCTCTTGGGGCCTCTTCGTGGTGCCTTGGCTGGATTCAACTACCGGACTTGAACTCCTGCTACTTGGTACACACTCGAGACATCGGCAAGAGAAAATCAGGAGAATCTGCTTTTGAGGAGGAGGCAAGTCTAGGGTCTTGGGCTCTTGAATCCTTTTCCGCATCAGTTTTATGTAGTTTGCTTAGACTCTGAATTTTTGAGCCCAATGTCTTCAATTTTGGACAAGTACGCAATGTGATGTTCGTGATGGATGGCCATTTAAAAGAACAAGCTTCGATACTGAAACTCGCGAGATTCTCTACATCTAGTCCTCTTTCTTCTCCAGCTTCCTCGTTTTGAACTATACTTTCCATCCGTTTGCTGCTAACTATTGAGATGCTTTGAAGTTTGACCAATAAATTTGCAACATAAGTCAAGAACAAGTATCTTAGACTGTGACATTTAAGGATTTCAATTGATGTTAAGTTTCCAAAGCCTTGACATCCTGGAGGAATATTCTTCCACACGTGCCAAACAAAATAACTCCTCCAAATGTAGAGTTCTCATTTGAGCAAGTACTGGAATGTTTTTCCGGCGCAGGTCATCTTGTCCTTTAAGATCAAATAACGCTCCATGTATGTAGAGCCGATTTACGACAAGTTCTTCCAAATTGGGTACCCACAAAATAGTGTTGGATGAAAATAATTTGCTAGAGATGGATGATGATTCAATTATAGGTCGTGCAACCTGTAAAATTCCACAGAATTATTACATATCGTAAATCTCTCTCTCTCTCTCTCATTACTTTTCCTTATATATTAGAGATAGATGTTTAATATTCCCGCCAAAAACCATATATTTTAATTAAGGTTTGCAGTGTTAAAAGCATACCTCTTTCCCATTCAAGGATGAGTACTGGGCGGTAGATTGAGAAAAACAAATGAGCCTTGGTAGACATTCCAGCTTAATATTCGTCAACTTGGGCAACTTGATGACATCAAATGCTTTCTCATCGTCTCCTTCCAGAGACAGAATTTCTTCTATATTCCCACAAACACGTACGGTTAACTCTTGGAGTTGAACCAAAGCCTTTGCTATGGCCAACGAAAACACATTTTTCAAAATGCTGCAACGATATAGCTTGACAGATCTCAGGTTTCCAAGCTCAGAGATCTTCCATAGGGGTTTGGTATGATAGATCTCTTTTAAATTGAAGAATTTGTTGAGTTCAAGTGACTCTAGGAGACAGAAGGCATCAGCCAGATCTAGAGTCTGATCATTCGGTATGGCCTCGCTTAGGTATTCTAAATCTTCACGTCTACGAATGCTTAGACTCTGCAAGATCTCCTGTAAATTCACCTGCAATTTGGAAAACAAAAAATTAAAAGAATTCTATATATGTACTCACATTGAATTACCATCAAGAGAACCCATTGACCAAATTAAAGAAAAATTATCAAATGTAATGTACCTTTCGAGTGATAATGTGTTGTATGGTGGTATTGAGGTCTCCTTCTATCATTGGTTGAAAAGCTTCAAACTCCGTATAATGCACTCCCTTTAGCATAGGTGTTTTCATACTTGTTGATACAAACATTTTTAATTGTTCACATCTAACCATTGTCATTTTTTCCAGAGACGGCCACTCAAAAGAAATCGCCTCATTGCAAAAGCATTCTAATTTTGGTAAAAACTCGAGCTCGAGGGTGTTCACTTGAGGGAATGCAATCACATGATCTATTTTCTCTTTGTGATCTCCTTATTCTTTTGCAATGATTTCTTTCATTTCATAGCAGTCGACAACTTTTATTTCTTTTAATTTCACAAGAAGTTTTGCTATGTATGGTGTGAATAAACATTTCAAACTATGACATTCCCATGCTGATAGCAATCTCAAGTTATTGAAGCCCTTGATATCTCGTGGACCTTTCTTCCATATATGCAACAGCTTTGGTAAATCCATTAAAAACAACGCTTTCAAATTATTTAATATATTGCTTTCTTCAATATTTAGTCCCTCAAGTTCAAATATCACTTCCAATGAACCACAATATGTTGCCTTAAGTTGTTCTAGATTTTCCAAACTTTGAATCAAGTAGTATGGAAATAGAGACCACATCTTTGTTTGATTTTGAGTCTCAGTACTCACATTTGGCTCATCTTGATTTGTCAATGTAACCTCCCAAAACATTAAAAAAAAATGACACTGTCAAAAGTAGACTCATATATATATATATAGGAGGAAAGTTTTAGGCTTAACTTAAATTTGAGCACCTAAATTATAAATATAATGAAGTTATATATTTCCATTTTCATGCAATATTTCATAGATCTGCTCTTAATTACCATCTACATTACTCATGATGTATTACAAGCACTATTTACAAAAGGGGGTCTTAATATAATAATGTCTAGTATTATGGATTAATTTGTGCAACCTCAACAAGCAGTCCTTCGAAAAAAAGTGGAAGATCACTAAAAAATTTATTTATTTATTTTTATTTATTTATTTTTTTTGTAATGAATCTCACTTCATGCTCTAACAGACTCACCCGAAAAACTATATGGTTGTTAGAGGGCCAAAATGTATCTCCTAGCTAGCTAGATTAAATAATAGTCTACGAATGCCATCATCTATAAAATTATAAACCACCCTTTGCCGTCGGTGATCACTTGACTCTTCGGGTTGCCTGTGTCCCCCTCACTTTCTTAGGACAATTGATCAGTTTCTCTTAGTTTGTCGATTATTTTATATAAGATCATCTACATAATATCATTCATGCCAGTGGAAACTTGTCTTTAATATATATATATATATAGGAAAATGGTAGCATGCAGTGACTTTATCTATCATTTTGATCGTTCATATATTTAATTTTTATTTAATAATTAAAAAAATAATTTTTAATGTATTGATATTTTTTTATTTTTTTAAAATATTTAAATATTTTTAAAAAATAAAAAAGAAGACTTGTGCTAGGGGTACGGGAACGCCAGCACTGCCCATAAATATATATATATATATATATATATATATATTTATATATGGGGGGAGCGTGATGCCCCTTTGACTCTGGAGCTCACCAGCACTATAGCAATGACCCGCCCAACAAAATCAGAAAGAAAATGCTCTCTGGTTTATTAATATATAGAATAAATATAAATAGAAGCTACTGTTTGGAGAAGTCATTTTACACACATGATGTGGCATCATTTAGACCACACACAGAGAAGATGAAAAAAAAAAAAGATCTAAAGGCAGCCATGTAGTGAGTGCAAAGTGTGCACCACTACAGTGGCTTCCCTCTAGCACTACTCTAATATATAATGTGCATTAGATTCCATGCACAAAGTACTACTACTGCTCTATAATGCAATTAATTAATAAACTCTCTAAGTGGAAACATTAAGTTGTATTTAATTAAGTCACAATTATTAAGAATCATTAATAAAAGAGGGGCACCCCACGGTGGCCTTTTTTTTAGACCAAGAAATCATTTTCTTAATTCTTGTTCTAAACTAATTAAGGGTAGTTAGGTACCTGAGTAGATTATAATTTATAGTAAGGACAAATAAATTTATTCAATCACCCTATGATTTTTATCATCAAATTCAACCTCTAAAATGAAATAATCATTAGTTTTAATAATAATTTCTAGTATTCTTTGAAAAAGGAGTGATAGTTTTTTAATGTGTAAAGTGAAGTTCTCCAAAATTTAATTTTAATGCGACGTAAAAGGTGAAAATTGGAATGCATGAAAGATAATTTGTGATATAAAAAAGATGGCTCAAAAGCTCAGTGTTTAATGAAACTAGTAATTATGAAACTAGAAAAAATTATGGTAGAAGGACAAATGAAAAAGATTAGCTTTTTTTTTCTTAAACTTAAAATATGAAGATAAATAAATAAAAAGAAACTTTTTAATAGTTAAAATGATAAGAAATAGAAGAAGACCAGGTGTTTTAAAAATGTTATAAATAATAATAATAATAAATAAACCTTAGTCTTGATGCACATACCTGATCTTTGTTAAGGTTGTGTTTGTCCTCTCCCAAAATTTGACAAAGTTTTAGGCTGCCAAAAACACCCATACTCTCAAGTACTTTCCAATGATCATGACTTGCATCCTCCTCTTTGAGACTAATTGCATTTTCAAATAAATATCTCCCATCATTTCCAATGTTTATTCTAAATCTCAATTTGGAGTTACTGAAGTGCAATCCTTTTGCAACAAGTCGATACTTGGTATGCTGATTTCTAAAACCGTCATTTGATCAAAATAAGGATTTTTTTTTTTTTTTTTTTTAAAGGTGAAGGTCAGGCCTCCTTATTATTATACATCCTCATAAAAGGCTGAGGAGAAACCTGTTAACAAATAAAGAACCTGAGCAACAAAAAACATCCCTAAAGCCAGGACATATGAAACTAATAAACAAAAATATTAGAGCCTAAGGAAAGCACAACCCCCCTTATCCAACCGATACAGACCACAAAGATGTGGAGGGAACTCTGAACATTGGTTCCAAACCTTGCATACCCCAGTAGCACCAATCCGCGCCAGCCCATCCGCTAAATAATTTCCTTCCCTGAAAATATGCCTAGCCTGAAAACGAAGACTGGCCAATCGATTTACTGCTTCCTCCCAGTAGTCTTCCAGGTACCAAAGGCCACATCTTTTCTTTCTCAACCACTCAATCACCAACATAGAATCCATCTCAATCTCCACATTTTTAAACCCCAAAAAACTCACCATTCTAAGACCTTGGAGAAGACCCATGAACTCAGCAACATTATTTGAACCACTACCAGTGAAAATTGAAAACGCATATAACATTTGCCCCCTATGATCACGTATCACCCCACCTGCACCAGAGCAACTTGGGTTCCCTATAGAGCTTCCATCGACATTTAGTTTAATCCAATCCATAGCTGGAGGAACCCATTTAACTAGCTGGATACTTTTTTTATTCTTTGTAATGATCGGCAACCATAAACCCTTCAAGATCTCCTCATCTCTTCGGCTTAGTTCAACAAGACTTGCATTATTACTTGTTCCTTCTTTATTTCCTTCCATCATAGTTGTACATTCCCATTTCTTGAATTCTCCCATGTACAACTCTTGTAGTCGAGATAAACGGGATAAGACACCAGCAACAATTCGCTTTAGAGAACGACGCCCCTTCATATCCAATAGCTTCAATTAAGATTTCCTATTTCATGCGGCAACTCCTCAATCTCAGAATCACGAAAACCAAGAATTTCTAGTCTTCCAAGGTTTCCAATTGCCGACACATCTCCTATGCGACAACTCTCTAGATTTAGCATGCGAAGGTTCTCGAGGATCTAGATTGAGAGTGGCAACGACATCAAGGAGAAGCAGCCTTCTTGCAAAGACAACATCTTTAACTCATTCATCCCGTTAAATAAATTGCTTGGGAACTTATTTGAATCCTTTAAACATGATAGTCGCAAAAGTTGAAGTTTGGGACACTTCAACCCATCAGGATGCCCTTTCGTTTCTCCAAGTAAAAGAGAAATTGTGGTGTAACTGTCATATGTATCCTTCTGTGGCCATTCTTCAATTCTTCTATCCAACTCTACCATAAAGCCATGTTCTTCTCTAGATGCAATTGATATGGCAACATCTCGTACAACATCATGCATTTTAACGCATTCATCCTTTTGGCTATCCAACAAGAGATTTGATCTTCGAAGATTCCGAACTATTGCGTTGACATGTGCTCTTGTTTGTTCCACAGCACCAGAGACTTTAAGAAACCTTTTTGCAACTCCATATCTGACTAAATGCTCAATTGGAATATCATAATCATCGGGATACAAACAACATAACAAACAACATGATTTGGCTTCATCACTTCCTACATAATTGTAACTGAACTCTATGCTGGAATATACCTTTGGATGCAAACCAATGATATTTTGTGGAATTGACATTTTAAGTTGCTGAAGTACAGCTTTCCACTCATATTCATTTCTTTTGTTGCTAAGAGCACTTCCAACCGTCACTATAGCAATGGGCAAACGTGCACATTCCCTCGCAACCTGTTTTGCTATTGAAATTAGATTTGGAGTATTGATACAATCACCTGCCATCTTCTTGAAAAGATCCCAAGCTTCATCTTCATATAAAAGTCCAATTGAAAAAATTGGTTGAATTCTCATCAGATTGCAAGTTTCTTCCATTCTTGACGTCAACAAGAGTTTGCAACTCTTTTCTTTTAGTGCATGGTAAACTCCAATATCCTCAAGATCCTTAAGTTAAAGAGGTCCCCAAACATCATCTAATATCACAAGGACACGCTTCCTATTCGTTATTCTTGAATGTATTTGAGCTGCTTTTCCAACTAAAGTCTTTTCGTGTAGTTCAGAACCTAGTTGCTCTGCAATTTCATCTTGAACCCTTATCAAGTCCAGATTTTGGGACACCACTACAATAACAACTTTCTTAAATAAACCATTTGCTTCGACTCTTCTAGCTATCTCTTTTGCCATTTCGGTCTTTCCGATCCCACCCATACCACATAATGCAATCATTTCAATGTTGTCATTCCTTAGAGCCTCCAAAACATTTCTAATCATTGATTTTCTTGATTCAAAATTCTTAAACCGTCTTGTGGATGGTGATCTCACTTCCAATGGAGGTGTAGTATTGAACACCCTATCATATTTTCCTCCTTCTTCTAGCAACTCAACGATCGCTCGAGTATTCTTTTGAGTTTTCTTACCCAAGGAATAGCGGAGCTTCAGATCAGGGGACCAGCCATTCAAGCACATCCTGTTAGTTTTGACATCTTCTTCAAGGAATTTCTTCGCTTCCTCAATTTTTTTCCCCACATTTGTCAGCCACGTCTTAACTTCACTTGCGACTACTTGTTGATTGCATTGGGCTCCTTCAACAGATTGTTGCACCGCCTCCTCCTTTTCAAGTAGCTTCGAAAAATTTTCTTCGAGGATTGTAATACTGCTTTTGTAGGAAATAATATAACCAAACTGTTCTCTGATTGGACCAACCGAGTATTCTCCTATTTTTCCAACAATTGAAAAAATAATTTCCATTTTTCCAAAAGTAGTTTTTATGTTTTTGTAATTTTTTTCTACTTTTTTATTAAATAACAGGATGAAGTCTGCCTGTTTACAGATCACAGAAGCAAAATGCACAAAAACAAAAAAAAAAAAAATCAGTACAAAATTGGGGCAAAGGATTATTAAAGACACCAAAATGAAATGAATAGCTTTTGGAATATCACACAAAACGAGCAAAGTACAAGTCGCTATATGTCCCTATTAACGGGTTTCGGCCCTTTGGTGCAAGATAGATATTTAGAAATTTCACCAACTAGACCTGCTTATTGTAGTTTGTAAGCTTGGGTCCAAGATCATTTTTTCTTAAGAGATCTAATCCCAACCCCGCTTTAAACCCATGCAGTCAATGGGTTGTAACCGGTCCGGTTTGGTCCGATTTTAAAAGCTTTATGAGCTCCAATTTGGAAGCTTTATGAGCCAGAAATTGTGGCTCATAAAAGTTGAGCTACATTATGGATTATCTAGAAAAGCATGTTTGAGCAAAAATATTAAAATGATATTTTTTCTCCAACGTACTTTTTAGTTTATTTAAAATTAAAAGTACTTGAATATGTAACATTTAAACAATCTAATTTGTTTCTTAAAAAGTTTTAAGGATATTTAAATACTGCTTTTGTAGGAAATAATATAACCAAACTGTTCTCTGATTGGACCAACCGAGTATTCTCCTATTTTTCCAACAATTGAAAAAATAATTTCCATTTTTCCAAAAGTAGTTTTTATGTTTTTGTAATTTTTTTTCTACTTTTTTATTAAATAACAGGATGAAGTCTGCCTGTTTACAGATCACAGAAGCAAAATGCACAAAAACAAAAAAAAAAATCAGTACAAAATTGGGGCAAAGGATTATTAAAGACACCAAAATGAAATGAATAGCTTTTGGAATATCACACAAAACGAGCAAAGTACAAGTCGCTATATGTCCCTATTAACGGGTTTCGGCCCTTTGATGCAAGATAGATATTTAGAAATTTCACCAACTAGACCTGCTTATTGTAGTTTGTAAGCTTGGGTCCAAGATCATTTTTTCTTAAGAGATCTAATCCCAACCCCGCTTTAAACCCATGCAGTCAATGGATTGTAACCGGTCCGGTTTGGTCCGATTTTAAAAGCTTTATGAGCTCCAATTTGGAAGCTTTATGAGCCAGAAATTGTGGCTCATAAAAGTTGAGCTACATTATGGATTATCTAGAAAAGCATGTTTGAGCAAAAATATTAAAATGATATTTTTTCTCCAACGTACTTTTTAGTTTATTTAAAATTAAAAGTACTTGAATATGTAACATTTAAACAATCTAATTTGTTTCTTAAAAAGTTTTAAGGATATTTAAATACTTTTTAAAACTCCAAATGTAATTGAACCAGCCCTAACTTTATAAATCTTAAAAGCATGTACAGTAAAAAGTTAAATTAAAATTATAATATTTGGTTTTTGCTAATTTTGAACATCCCAACCCACATCCTTGACCATCTACATCCACTTGTCGAGTAGGTGGATTAACACCATCACCATCACCATCCGGCCACCCTATCCAACAATATATTTTTTACCAAAAAAATACAAAATTGCAAATACATCAAACAAATCACAAAACACCAACCAATAAACCTTAGATTTGTGCATAGAAATACAAATTGTGGCTCATAAACCTTAGTTCAAATTGGGGCAATTCTAAAAATTTCCGTTTGCTCTGTTTTGGAAAGTCCAAGGTTCTTAGGTTTCCTTTTCTGGGTGACTTCGTTCCTAGGGTTGGTTTCTTGACAGCGTGCGCTGCCCCTCTGATGGCCTTACCGTCTGCGGGGAACACCGTTCCTGGTGCTTCTTATGCTCAGGCGGTCTCTAAACATGCAGAAAAATCCTTCAAATTACCTATCCGGTTTTCGGTGGATATTGATTGGGGGATGGGTTTCATATTTTCGGAACTAGAGATGGTGAAGGCTGCGGAAGATTTTAAGTTTGCTTTGGTGATGAAATTCATGAGAGTTAGGCCTTCCATTGATGCTATACGTTTGCATGTGGTGAAAAAATGGGGCCTGTTAGAGATTTCACAGATAAGTTTCATGGATGATTACCATGTTTTGATCCACATGAAAATTGAACGTGATTTCGTTCATGGTTGGGCATGTGAAGGAAGAACACTGGAGGGAAATTCTTTTCAACTGTTCAAATGGACCAGAGACTTTGATCTGAAGAAGGAGTCTCCTTTGGCTCCTCTGTGGATTTTCTTGCTAGGTTTACCGCTGCATCTTTACAGAAGGGATTGCCTCCAAATCCTTGCTACTCGATTTGGCCATTACCTTGGCACTGATAATGCCACCATTACTAGGACGAGAGCGACGGGGGCTAGAATTTGTGTGGAGGTGGACCTAACCATGGAGCCGGTGAAAGGCTTTCCTATAGTGGTATCTCCGACGTCCCGGATATGGCAAGAAGTTAAATATGAAAAGCTGGGATTTTATTGCAAGAAGTGCTTCCACCAAGGGCACGCTGCTGTTGTTTGTAGGGTTGGAGAGAAGCGTAAGGATGAGGCAAAACATAGAGGAAAAAAAAAAGTCTAGAAAGCAACTAACGTGGTGGGTGAGCCTTCGGACATCAAGGAGGCAGAGGTTGTAAGGGTAGAGAAGGTGGTTGAGGGTGTTACTGATCTCACGGAACGGAAGCAAATGAATGGTGGTTTTTCTAGAAATAGTGAGAAAGTTGATTAAATTGGTGCTGTAGCGGATAATGAGGTGGTTGAAAACATGGGTTTGGTTGGTTCCAGTGCAACTACGTTGGGGGACCAGGTTGATGATACTGTCGTGGATGAGTCTTGGGTACCTGTTCAAGAGGCACTTCCTGGTGATGAAAAAACAAACCGTGTCTAGTGATGAAGAGTGTGAGGAAGTTTGGCATGATGAAGAACCGGTAGATACTCAGCCTAGTGAGGTACCAGTGCGGATGGAAACAGGGGTGCTTTCGGCAACCCCTCAAACGAATATACACCCAGGAAACCATCAAGGAGAGCAGGACCTTGGCTACTCTTCGGCTCAGAGGAAGGAGAAATTCCTTTAATGATGGGGAAAGAAAAAAGTTTATGGATCCGATGGGGACGTACATTATGGCTCTCCTTGATGAGCCATAAATTGTGGCTCATATAAGTTGAACTACATTATGGATTAATATCTAGAAAAGCTCGTTTGAGCAAAAACATTAAAATGATATTTTTTATCCAACGTACTTTTTAGTTTATTTAAAATTAAAAGTACTTGAATATGTAACATTTAACCAATCTAATTTGTTTCTTAAAAAGTTTTAAGGATATTTAAATACTTTTTAAAACTCCGAACGTAATTGAACCAGCCCTAACTTTATAAATCTTAAAAGCATGTACAGTAAAAGTTAAATTAAAATTCTAATATTTGGTTTTTGCTAATTTTGAGAGTTTTTTTATTTTATAAAAAACTTGATTTCAAGCCAAACATCTTTTAAATATTAAAAGAATAGATTTAAAAATATATATATATTTTCCAATCATTTACTTATGCTTCCATAAAAGATTGAAAATAAAATTAAAAAAAATCACATTTTACAAAAATCTTTTCTGGAACTTTGAAATTCTACCTATCTACTTTTACATACTCAAAAATAAAATATATTTCAATTCTAACTATCTAGTTGGGTTGGTGGCAACCCCTCACAACCTAGCCCACCAACTCAACCCAACCCATCCATTCCTCTATAGGATGGACAGGCAATCTATCTGCCACGGTTAGGGGTGTACAGGAATAACTAGAATCGGCCGGGAACAGATTTGACCCGTCGTCGGAGCACGAAACCAACAAGGAACGAGTCAGCGGGTGAGAGGATTTGAGGGAAAACTGATATTGGCAGCCTGGCGCTAGTTTGAACTCCTGGGAAACTATTGAACCGTCCGATCCTTTCTATTTATTTTTTAATATATGTATATAAAACGGGTCCGTTTCACTTAAATGAGTGAAAAGGCATCTTTTTGCCAAGTTAAAAAAAACATATAGAATGGCGCCGTTTGGCTTAAGCTTTAAACCAAACAGCGCCGTTTTGAATTAGGTTTAATAAACCCCCCTCTCTTCTTCTTCTTCTTCTTCCTCTCATACAGACTATTTTCTCTGCAACCTTAAACCTTCTACTCTCACTCAACAATGGACGTAGCATCCCTCCTTTGTCATAGAGATGCCGACGGCAGACCGAAGAACCGAACCACACTGCATCGAGACTGATAATATTTGTTTTCTCTCCCTAATTGACTGGTTTCGGCCAGTGCTGAGCTCTCTTGGCAAACGTCAGTGGGGTCTCGATTTTGCCCAAAACTCACGCCGAAGGCATCGATTTTCACCCTTAGCCATGGGTGCCGATGCAAGTAGGTGCTACAAAAAAAAAAAAACCATGTTGGCAAGGGGGTGGGTGTGTACCCCAGGCAGGTGGGGTACCCACCCACCTCTCTACTCTCACTTTCTTTTCATCGCCCACCTTTCTACTCTCTCCCTTCTCTTCCCTTTGGCCTTCTCTTCTCATATATTCTCTTCTCCTTTTCTTCTTCTTGATCTCATGCTGACACCACACCTCTTTCCTACCATATTTCATCTCATGTCGACACGTCGTACTCTCCTTCCTTTCATGCCAAAGTCATACCTCTCTAAAACCCAGAACTAAGGTTTTTATCGTGAATTTGTAAGTTAAAGACCCAAAATTGCGCCTATGGGTTTGCGAATTTTATGATCCACAACTGTTGTCGTAGGTCTATGAGTTTAATCACCATGGTTGTTGTCGTGGTTCTATTTGTTTTATGACCCACAACCTCGACTGTGGGTATTGAAGCTTTATGAGCCACAATTTGTATTTCTATGCACAAATCTAAGGTTTTTTGGTTGGTGTTTTGCGATTTGTTTGATGTATTTGCAATTTTGTATTTTTTTGGTAAAAAATATATTTTTGGATGGGGTGGCCGGATGGTGATGGTGTTAATCCACCTACTCGACAAGTGGACTTAGATGGTCAAGGATGTGGGTTGGGATGAGGTGCAAGAGTGAGATGTGGGTTGGGATGTGGGTTAGCCACCTGCCCAGACGAGAATGGGATGCAGGAGGGGTGGCTATCCACCCATATACCACCCCTACAGTATCTAGTTCGATTCTAACTCTCTCTCATCTTATTGCTTTTCTTGAAATTGATTGAAGTTGTGGTACTCTACTATTCAAAGGGCAGAAATACTTAAGGTTGTGATTGGATAGTGAGTTAATCTTAGATATTCTGTGAATAGTAATGAAAAAGTAATGATAGAATATTGAATAATAGTAAATATAAGTCAAAAGTACGTCAAAATTAATAATAAAGTAATAAATACTACCCAAAGCCCTAAACTATGTGTCTTAGACTAACAACCATGAAACTTCACCAACTGTTGAAAAACAACATTTACAATAAATGTTGCTGCCTCATACTGGAGGCAGCTCAACACTACATTAGTTGTTATCATTGAGTGATTATTTAGTTATATATTTAATTTTTACCTCAATTAACTATCAAAATAAAACTTGACATTGTTTTATATCTTGAAAAGCATCCGTACGTGAGCAAATTTTTACTAAATTCAAAATGAACTTTCTTTTCAAGTTCAGTCAAAAACTCATTTATTTGAAATGAATTATCATTAGGAAATTCTAAATTCTTAAAGAAAATTATTTACTTTTTGAATACAATAGATCAATATAATTTGTATTCTACAACAAAATACTCATCGAGATTCATTGAATGACTTAAAAAAAAAAAAAAAGATTCACTGAATGAGAAAATATATATAAACAAAAAAGAAACAACAATACACCCCAGTAGAGAATTTAATATCATCGATCTCCAAGCTTCTTAATTTTTGCTACCCCTTTCAACTATTCAATTGGGTTGTAGGTTATAAAGACGAATGGACATGGCTCTAATTTTTTATAGGGTCAAAGATTAACGTGTAGGCAATATAAATTTATACTAAAATATATGCAAACTATATATTCTTTGATTTTTGAATATTAGTTGTTGTATGCAGGGATGCCACTTGCCCTATACGGAGGGTAGTCACCCATCCCATAGCCTATTCTCGCTGGGCTAGGGGACTAATGGGTTCATTTGGACACTTTGAGTATATTAGAATCAGCTTGTAAATACAGTACTGAATGGTAGTAAAATGGATGTTTTATTAGGTTATGAGAAATGAGAGAAAAAGTTGTATTGATGTTTGAGTTTTTTTTTTTTTTTTTTTTGAAGTTTGTAAAATTTAATAATGATTAGGTAATGACTAGATGAAAAATTTAAAATTAAAAAAATATTTTGTATTTGAGTGATGTTTAGAAGGAAATTGTGAAAAAATCTTGAAAACTTTACATCTCATCTCATTATCCAAACTAGCCTAAATCTACCCCGCAACACGTCCTTGCCTGGATGAGGTGACTCTCCACATCCACCTACTGGGCGGGCGGATTGATGCTACCACCGTCTGACCACATATATATTACAAATCCAAGAAGTATTACATAGAAAAAATGAAATTAGAATTTGAAACAAAAACATGACAGAGAAACATCGAAAGAAACAAGGAAAAGCTTCTGGGACTAACCTCTACAGCCTCCTCTAGAAAGCAGAGAAGTATATATATAGCACAGAAACGTAGGTACGGATTTGAGAAAATTGATGTTGGAAAACAGGAGCAGAGCAGCAGAGCGATTTTGAGCAAAATGTAGTTTAGATAGAAATCACAAGCATGATAGGGGAACGTCCATTATGTCTTGTGTCTACTTATACGAGTCTAAATGCCTTTTGCAAGAAAATGAGGATCTGGTTCTTTCTTGGCAATTTGGTCGATTATGTACTTTTCTTCACATGCATTCCTACCTTAGTTGCAAACCAATCTCGAGGAAAGGATGTATGTAAGCAAGTGCAGATTCACTTTCTACAACAATAACTCACTATCATTTCGTTAAGTTCTGATAAAAGAAAAGAAGAAAGATAAACTAAAAAAGAATAGAAGGAAAATGGCAAAGAGAATGTGATTCTTGCTAGGCCATTTTGCCATGGAGGTTCTTTTCTTTACAAGCAATACTACCTTCCTTCGAAGCCACTCCCCAATGGAATGGAAGCAGATTCCAACTTTACATTCTAAAAAACTAGTTTTCGGTGCATACTCTGAAAAATAGATCAACTATTTCTATTGCATATTTGACACCATAGGAGTTCATAGTGACACAAGATTTCATTTCTAAGGCTGAGAGGCTGAAGGAAAGGTTTGAGCATGTTTTGGTTCGTCGTTTTATTCCAATATTCTTTTAAAAATATGCCAAATGTCTGTGCATTTGATCGGTTGAATTCGTTATAGGTCTGAAGGCGATTGAGTTGAGGGAAAAACATTTGAAATTGAAAACTCCTTGTTTTTTAGATTTATCTTCATATTTTCAGTGAGATGGTATGTGGTTCATGGAAATTATGGTTGGGAATGATTAGAGGTACTCTTCTTTTGGATTTACATTTCATGATCTGTCTACCATTAATGGAAGTAAGTAGAATGGAAGGATTTTTCACTTCAGGTTTTTCTGAGTCTTTGAGAAATGACAAAAAAGAAAACCACACTGTTTTTGACAATGGAAATCCAAATTGTTCTGAATGCTAAAGAGAAATAGATACTTTGCCCATGGCATCTGGGGTCCATACTTAATAAATTCTTGTGGTTTTCCCTTAGAATTTAGATGCTATTGAACTTTCCAAGAAAGAAAAAATAAAAGAAATATTTACACTTTTATGCTGTCACTGTTGTTTACAAAAATTGTCGGAGTGTTGTGAAAATTCACTGGTTCTTGATTAATTGGCCTTTGAAACACTTCGCATGAAAGCAAGAATGATGAAGTGCTACATGGGGGAGCAGATCAGGAAGAGTATATAAGGGAGTGTTTAAATAACTCAACTCGAAAGTTCAATAGAATTCTTATAAGCAGCTCAGCCAAGGTCCAAAGAAACAGTTAATGAAATGTACAAAAGCTTAAAGCTAGTAAGAAATAATTGAGTAATCACTTCAGCGGTTTTCTAATGTGCTTTTCCATACGAGGATTTAAGTTTTAGAAAAAGATAAAGTGCTTGTTGTTGTGGAATAAAAAGACTTTGTATCTTAAAGCATGTATTTAATTTATTTGGAACTATTAGAGCGGGATCTACTTTTTGGAGAATATGAGTCAAAGCAATAACAAGAATATTTCTACTTTCATAATTCCTAAAGACATAGTTCACTAATAGACCGAGGAATAAGTAATTCGACTCATTCACATCTAGATCATGAATGTTTGGTATCCATATTATGCAAGGAGACATTGCTTTTGCTAATTTGAACTGAAGGGTTAAGTCTCGCAACACAACCCTCGTGTTTAGTTGCTACTATTGAGTTTGTACTACTGGGATTAATATAAACATATGAAAGCTTGAAATTAAGCATGCACATCATGCTTGGATTAATGAACCTTCCAAAAAGCAAATGATTATCTTTTACCAAAATTTGAGATTAAAAACAGCAAACAGTTTTTCACATTTTTGGTTGGCTGCATCACACTCAAAATCTCGTGGGTCTAATGCAGTTTCCAGAATTGGAGGTGACCATGTCCATTTAATAACCATTTTCCTACTAATTAATCTCTCAATCAAATGCCAAAATGCACAACCATCTCATTTCTATTTAAGTTTATGTGGATATATGAGTTTCACTTTAAATGCTAGTACAAAAAGACAAGAAGGCTTTTTCTTTGTCTGAAATCTTCAAGTTAAAGCAAAGAAATTCCCTAGTACAAAGACAAATCAATTTTCATATCGGGCAGGTTACAATTTACAGCAGAATTCTCTGCAAGAATGATTCAGTGCCCAATTGTTCTTACCAATCTTTTGGACATGAAGTCATGTTCTTGGGCATAATTTGTATGCAACCTGTCTCAAGCTAGCCTAACAAACGGCAATATGTCCTTGTAAAGGCTCTTTTTGAATTTAACATGTGCCAAGTTGGTATCAGTTATCTATGGTTATAGCCTTGTTCTATAGTAGATTAAACTGAAATGAGTTGCAAGTTATTTAATGAGAGAGAGAGAGAGAGAGAGAGAGAGAGAGCCACGAGATATTTTTCTTTCCCCAATCCACTGAGTTATAACTTGCATCCTAAAAACTACTAAAAGTCGCAATGTGCACCTTAAATCATCTTCAGCTTGAATGTGCAGTTTATGGTCCATATTCAACTTTTCAGTAATTTATGAGACACATCCCAAAAATGGTACATACTATCCTATTGTCCATGCTATGTTATGAAAAACACATCACTGATTTGGAAAGGTCTCTTTCCTTCTTTGAATAGTTACTTTGATTTTGAATTTTTAGAAGTCTAATGTACTCTGTGGACGTGTGGGGAGGTTGTCCTAGCAAGTCAGCTCTACATAAATGAGCTAGTTAGGTAATCACATAACAGAAGAAAAACGAGAGTTGGAGCCATATTAAAGCTTGACTTGACTTCAGTCTCTTATCAGATTCAAACAAAAGCAGTAATCGTCGTGGTACTCGAAACGACAAAAAAAGAGCTATTAATTAAGGTGGGCATTTTCATGACAACTTCAGCTTCTAATAACTCCAATATTTAGAATAGATACAGAATAGAAAATGAAAGTGAATACCAATTTAGTACTTCAGAGCTCTATGCTTGCACTTTTGTGAGTTCTTTGTTGGAGCCTCTCCAACTTTGTGGTGCTGATCCTACAGATGGATTCCCCCGAGTCCCTCTTACAGATATCTGAAAGACATGCTAAAACATTCATATAATTTTAATCATAGACAATCAGAAATCATTTAATTGGTATTAATGCAAATGACTCTGCAACCCAAAGGAAACAATCAAAGTAGCAGTTCTCCAAAAGGAATGAGATTTTATCTAAGGGAGTAGTTACAAGAGAAGGGTGTAAATTTATTTAAATTCAACTTAATCACTACTTAATAATTAGATTTACCCGCAACCAAAAGTTTTCTTATCCATACATAAAGCAGAACTCACCACAGCAGAGCAATGGGGAGACAACCAATCATGAGGGCATTCCTCTAAACAAATTCTCATAAAGATGCATAGTACATTTACGTACAATGTAAGATTGATTAGTCTTTCAAGTGTCAATACACAGAGATTAAATAAAACAGATAACAGAGGGAGAGTAATGTCTGGGGATGAGAAAGAGCAGAGGAAGTAATATTCCGAGTTCATATGTCGTTTGATATTTCCATGTTTAGCTTTCTAGCAGACATCTTACTTATATGCATAATGCATAAGACTATACAATGGCTAGAAAAAAATCTAATTAAAGGTCTAAGGGGGAGAGAGAAGACACATAATTTTGTAGGTATGCACGGAGTTCTCATTTAGAATAAACAAGGATAGGGAAGCATTCTGTCGCATCGATTGTTGGTGTGCTCGAGCACTTTCATCCATCAAAGTGGCTAATCTCCTTGAGATATAACTAAGAGGAGAAATGAAAAATCATTAATGGAAGTAAGACGTGAGTAGATATATATAGTTCATACAGTTAGCAATTGTTTTGGAGTTGTGGATTAATATGGTACCATTAGACCTTTGGCCCTCTTGATTTTGGCCACTTCTTTGTAGTTGGTGATACATTGAATCAGAATCATAGTCAGAAATTACAAAGTAAAATGCCTAAAACTCATGACAAGGTCCAAAAGTCAAACCAGTTTGACCTTATGAATTCAGGTCAAAGTATTTTCTACAATTCAGATTGTCCCTTATCAGATGCTACATAGATGTGGTACCAACGGAATGAGATAAAATGGAAGGAGATCAATTTTGAGACGAAAAAAAAAAATAGAAGAAAGTCTGATGCATGTAATGAGATGAGATGATCAGATGGTTTGTGAAAACAAACTAGACCTATGTCTCACCCTGTTTTGTCTCTATTCATACAGTTCAAGATCTCGAGGTCGTAAGTAAGAAAGAGATCTGAGGTGGGCCCGGATAGTGTTGTAAGGCCCACTTCACATGTGTATCTTTTTCTCACTTGAGACCCTCAAGAACTTGAGAAGGATCATGTTCCCATGGTGTATGTGGTATCTGCGTTTATGAGTTTATACATATTGCCTGTAAATTACATCTTAATGTTCAAAATTGCAGAACTCTAAGCTGCCTTTTCTCTTTTCTTAGGGGCTTGACCATTCATCTGGAGTGTACCTAATAAAGTTTGCTAGCTAGGATCATTATTTAAAAAACTAGTTTCAGTTTATAGATTCCTTTATTGAGCAGACATGAAAATTTGTAAATTATTTCTTTTTGAAGAAAATCGCATGAACACGTCAGCTCTTCCATGTTTCGGATATATTGAATGCTGGTTCGCTCAAACACATGTTTAGAAAGACATGATCTTTAAAAAGGAAATTATCATGTGGCATGGTGGGCTTTATATTGAATTTTATGGTTTGATATGATTGTTGGTGTGCTTGAGCACTTTCATCCATCTTTTTTATGTTTGACTATTTTACTAGGATGTTGAATTTTGCTGGCATTAACCCATTTTCGTTGAACTCTAGCCTTATCATAAACAAAAAATCTTCTTGTGTTAGTGTGAGCATTCCCAGTAAAAAAGACATTTGCTTTAAAAAAATTGTAACGTCGATCTCGGAAGTCCGGAGAGTTAACTCCTAATATTGAATATTCTCTCCAATAGCACAATTATATATAATCCAGAAACTCCATAAAATATTAAACACAAATATATAATCCAGAAAAGTGTGGACTGCACACTAATTGAAAGGAAAACAAAGTTCATTTCAGACCTCAAAAGTGCTGTCGACAAATGATGTAACATGTCCCTGGGTGGAAAGTTCACTAGCTAATTGAATAAATGCATGCGAACAAAAGTGTTAAATCAGTGTTTTTGGAGTCACATGCTCAAACTGTTTGTTTCCATGTTTATTTTGACTCTCTCCAATTTCTTGACCGAATTGGATAATCCAATGTAGAGAGATATATAGGGTTAACTTTGTCTGAAATTCTGAGATGTCTGTCTCTTTCTATAATTGTATCATCCAAATTAGTCATACAATTGAAGAGGATCTTTGCAATCAACAATCTCCCCGCTCACCTTAAAAAACGGAAATGAAAATATGGTAATGGAAAGGTATATGCCCTGAAGCATAAAAAGCATAGCCTTGTTAGGAAAAATTGCAATGCAACTTTGTCTCAGGGTTTGGTCAATTAAACTCTGCAGCAGGTGCAGTTTCAGTAATACTAAATGAATCAGCCATCGTGTGGAAGTCTGATTTCACCACTGGCCATGCGGATTCTAGTGCCTGAGCATTTAGAGTGAATAGCCTACCGCCAGGAGAGAAACAAACTGCCGAAACAAACTGCAAGATTATGCCTCTGAAATAAAGGGCTCTCAACTCTGATAAATTCCAGCTCGTAATATTTGACATCCTTTATAAGATCCTCTCGCAAAGTTGATTCTATCAATGTCCCCTTAACATCAGGACGTCTGCCTGACCCTGTAATGGTTCGAACCACTGCTTCAATTCTACAAATAAATGTTTCAAACTAATCATGGGGTCACTTCACAACCTTTAATCAGGGCTTAATTAGTAACTACCAAGTACTTGTCAAACAACTAGATTTTGATTTGAAAATGTTGTTCTAATTAACTCGCAAGTTATACTAAAAGAACTAGGAAATCATGCTCATATATAGGAGTACTCACGAGAAGCCTTGGGGAACTGGTGACACAATGACCTAGGCCCCGTTTGGAATCAGAGTTGATCTTAACTTATCTCATCTCATTTAATCATTTCAACTTTTAAAAATTGTCACACAATATAATAAACAATTCAACTTTTTCAAATCTCAAAATAATAATAATATTAAAAAATAATATTCTAATAATATTTTATTTAAATTTTAACTCTCATCTTAACTCACTATATATTCAAATGGCACCTAACATTCTCATCCTTCCCCTAATAATCAGGAGTTTCTAATATTGCTACTTAAATCGATTAAAGACAGGAATTGTCCACTCATATTAATATCTTATTGATAAGCCATTTTGAAGGAGTGGACATTCATATAGAATGCCATTTTCTTTTTCTTTTTCTTTTTCTTTTTCTCGTCCTCTTTATTTATTTTTATTTAAAAAAAAAACCAAAAATCATGGAAAAGGTTTTTTTTGGCTTCAAGCGAACAAAAGAAAGACTCCAAAGAAGATTCTTGACAACATTAATTGAATTGAAAGATTAGAATTCACTAACCGAATCCCACATTTGTCTGCATGTAACGATTGTACCCTCCAACAAATGTGAAAAATCCAAAAGCGACAGTAAAGAAATATAATCCCCATAAGGAAGAACTTCTTTGGCTTCTGATAGCACTTTCCCAGCACTGGTTTTGTTGCCTTAAGAAATTGCTCTTATCAAACTGCAACTTAGCAGCCTGTCACTGTGATTTACTTTGATATCATCAGCATTCTGGAATCAAAGAAAAAAATAATAACTTTACCGGCAATACTTGATATAAACGAATGGAATAAATTAGCATGACTGATCCAAAAAAATATTATTTGAAAACTGTCTGCATTAAATCCAAATTATCAAGTTTTACTAAAAGAAATCGGATGACAATGCTGCAAAACCGACACTTGGGCACTTGGGTTAAACTTTAAGAGGGAAGATATTATTTGAAAAATAGATATTTATTGCATTCTTCCTCTCGGTATTGTTTTGGGCTGTGACTCCACTCTGCCCATTTCAATAGAACAACAACATGCGCTTGAGAAGAAAACCTTGAGTCCAAAAACATAATCCCCATAAGTTCAGTGTAGGAGGCTGCTGCTGCATGGTCCTACAGTAATTGAGCAGAGTATTTTTTTTTTTTTTTTTCTATTCTTCTTGCAAGGTCTATCGTGGAAAGTTTGAGAGCCAACCAAACCAAGCACATGCTCAATATCCTTAGAATGAAAAACCTTGTGGCAAACTGGGCAAACTCCCATATTCCCTCCCATTGCTCCATGCGGGTCTAAAGAAAATCAGATCAGTTAGATAGATCATTAAGATGGAAAAAAATCAGACCAGAAAGCACCACAATAATTGGCAACCAAAAACATCTGGAAATGGGGACCAACAGGCTCCACAAGTCAAACAGAAATTCTGTCCCTTATCAAGGTGATGAACCATTTGAATGCGTACATGCCTATCAAGATGATGAATATGACTCTACGCCAATTATCAGGATTACTTCAGGACTGGCTGATTTGAGGCCGAAACTCACCAAGCGGGGTGGAGGAACGAGAGAAAGGATGGAAGAAGGAGAAAATGAGGATATGACTTCTCTGAGAGAGAGGAACGAGAATGAAATGAGGATCTCAGCTTTACTTCTGAGAGAGGAACGAAAATGAGGTTCAGAATTGAGATTGTACGTAGCAGACTTGTGAGATTAAACTATACAGCAAATTATTGGAATTGCCCAATGAAATGACCAACCACGAGAGACGCAATTTTGCATCTAGGAATCTATTTATTGATATCAGCGAAACTGATGGTGCCATTTCAACAAGTCCAGAAACTCCAAAGCTGCAAGACAATCTCTCAGGGGCGGGGCAAGCAAAGCCAACAAAAAGAAACCAATGCTTTGGTAAGGTTTGGATAGTGAGATGAGATGAAATAGTTTTAGATGAAAGTTGAATAAAATATTGTTAGAATATTATTTTTTAATATTATTATTGTTTTGGAATTTGGTTGAATTATTTATTATATTTTGTGTGAAAATTTAGAAAAGTTGTAATGATGAGATGAGTTGAAATGAGATGGGTTAGAGACAAATTGATACTAAACTCCTCGGCTGCTAATTAATTAGAGAAAACTGAGAAATGCAACCAAAACAAAAAAAAATGAAAACAAAAGTCATAAACGAGAAAATTGATCGAACTGAGGAATTAACCTGCTATGGAGGCCTAGAGCTCTGCGAGATCTCCTGTAAATTTCCCTGAAATTTTGAAAACAGAAACTTAAAATACCTCTATATAATACTCACATTTAATATCTCGTGCAAATTCGCCAGCAATTTGGGAAACCTGCTAGGAAAATGTGTTGTATGGTGGTACTGAGGTCTCCTTCTAACATTGGTCGTCTTTCCAATATGCCTAAAATTTTGCCTGAAATTTTGAAAACAGAAACTTAAAATACCTCTATACATACTCACGTTTAATATCTCTTGCAAATTCGCTAGCAATTTGGGAAACCTGCTAGGTAACGTACCTTTCCTTTGATAATGTGTTGTATGGTAGTATTGAGGTCTCCTTCTATCATGGGTTGAAAAGTTTCAGACTCCGTATGCACTCCCTTTAGCTTAGGTGTTTTCATACTTGTTGATACAAACATTTTTAATTTTTCACATCTAACCATTGAAAATTTTTCTAGAGACGGCCACTCAAAAGCATTCGCCTCAATGCAAAACCATTCTAATTTTGGTAAATCCTCGAGCAAGAGGGTCTTCACTTGAGGGAATGCAATCACAAGATCTCTTTTCTCTTTGTCTCCTGATTCTTTTGCAATGATTTCTTCCATTTCAATGCAACCGCAGATATCTATTGTTTCTAATTTCACAAGAAGTTTTGCTATGGATGGTGTGAATAAACATTTCAAAATATCACATCTCCATACTTTTAGCAATCTCAAGTTATTGAAGCCCTTGATATCTCGTGGACCTTTCTTCCATATATGCAACAGCTTCGGTAAGCAATCTAATGACAACTCTGTCAAGTTATTGAAGATATTGCTTTCTTCAACATTTAGTTCCTCAAGTTCAAATATCACTTCCAATGAACGACATCCATCTACTTTAAGTTCTTCTAGATTTTTCAAACTTTCAATCAAGTAGTATGGAAACAGAGACCACATCTTTGTTTGATTTTCAGTCTCATACACATTTGGCTCATCTTGCATTGTCAATGTAACCTACCAAAACATTAAAAAAATGACACTGTCAAAAGTAGACTCATATATAGGAAGAAATTTTTAGGCTTAACTTCACTTTGAGCACCTAAATTACCACATTTTCTAAATTACACGGCCAAATTATCAAAATCAGTAATTTGATACAGCAAATAATTAGTTCTTTTTTTATTAATAGTCTAATGGAACTCTTAAGATCTTTAAATGAATTGTTCAAAGTTTCTTCTGGAGATTTAGTACAAATAAATAGAAACAAAATAAATAGTACAAATAAAAATAATTAATGTAATACTAAAGAGAGCTAGAAAAATACAGAATCATTGATAAAAGAGGGGCACTCCACGGTGGCCAAGAACAAGAAATCATTTTTTTAATTCTTGTTCTAAACAAATTAAGGGTAGTTAGGTGACCAGATTATAATTTATAGTAAGGACAAATAAATTTATTCAATCACCCAATGAGTTTTATTATCAAATTCAACCTCTAAAATGAAATAATGTGGCTCAATAGCTCAGTACTTAATGAAACTAGAAAAATTACAGCAGAGGGACATGAAAGGAAAAAAATTTGCCTTTTTGTTTTTTACTCATAGGTTTAAATTTAAAATATGAAGATAAATAAATAAAAAAGAAACATTTTAGTAGTTAAAATGAAAAGAAATAGAAGAAGACCAAGTGTTTCAAAAAATTTATACATAAAAATAATAATAAATAAACCTTAGTCTTGATGCACATACCTCTTTGTTAAAGTTGTGTTTTTTCTCTCCTGAAGAGGAGCTGCAATTTCCTTGGTCTGGATTATAATTCATGCGATGTGGTACACAAGATAACTCTAGGCATCGATTGAAAAGTTTAGAAGATTCGCTTGCTGAGGCTGAGGAAGAGCCAGCACTAGACTCTTGGGGTACTCTTGCATCCAATTCCACATCCTTCTTTCTTAGCTTTCTTCGGCTTTGAAGTTTTGAACCAAATGTTTTTAATTTTGGACATAAATACAAGTTGATCTCCTTTATGGATGGCCACTCAAAAGAATGGGCTTCACTACTGAAACTCACAAGATTTGCTAGCTCATATAGTCTGATTGAATGAGTTCGAGGGAATACAATGATATCTGCTCTCCTAATTTCTTCTCCACCTTCATCCTCTCTTTGAAGAATATTTTCCATCAATTCGCAATTAATTATTTCTATGGTTTGGAGGTTCACCAATAGTTTTGCAACAGAAGCAGGAACCAAACTTCTAAGATTATGGCATCTACAGATATTAATTGATATTAAGTTTTGAAAGCCTTGAAATCCTCTTGGAATATTCTTCCACACGTGTGCAATTCCAAATAAGTACACTAAATCTAGGCTTCTTAATTGAGAAAATGCTTCAACGGGCTGGCGGTTTTCTATGACCTTTTGTCCTTCCAGATCAAATACCACTTTTAGTGATCCACAGTCTTCTACACGAAGCTCTACCAAATTGGAAAACCACAAAATGGTGTTGGATGAAAATAGTTTATGAGAGAGGGTTGTTGATGAAGTACTGCCTCCTCCTCCTTCAACCTGTTTAATCCATTAATTCAACCATTACAATGTTGTGTGTAGTAGTTTTCAAAGATGTATATATATATATATAGTAAGATGTTTATTCCCAATGAAAACGAATAGTGGCTAATACATAGACTTCCTCTTCTCAAAATAGAAGAAATATAAGACGAAAGTGTTTCAAATAAGTTATAAATAAAATTAATACTAAATAAACCTTAATCATGATGCTCATACCTCTTTGTTAATGTCGTGTTTATTCCCTTCTAAAGAGGAGCTATTATTTTCTTGGGATCTCTTGGCGCTGCAACCTGGTACATTATAGGACTCTAGGAATTGGTTGAAAATTTCAGAAGATTCTGTTGCTGTGGAGGAGCCAGCACTTGGTTCTTGGGCGCTTGGATCCAATTCCTGATCCTTCTTTCTTAGTTTTCTTCCACTTCGAACTTCTGAAGCAAATGTTTTTAATTTTGGACATCCCACCAATTCGATTTGCTTTATGGATGGCCACTCAAAAGAATGGGCTTCGCTACTGAAACTCACAAGATTTTTTGGATTAGATAGTTTGAAGGTATGAATTCCAGGGAATACAATGATATCTGCTCTCCCAATTTCTTCTCCACCTTCGTCCTCTCTTTCAATAATATTTTCCATCAATTTGCAATCCATTATTTTTATGCTTTGAAGTTGCACAAGTAGTTTTGCAACAGAAGAAGGAAGCAAACTTCTAAGTTTATCACATCCCCAGATTGTAATTGACATTAAGTTTTGAAAGCCTTGAAATCCTCTTGGAATATTCTTCCACACATGTGCAATTCCATATAAGTTCCTTAACTCTATGCTTCTTAATTGAGAAAGTGCTCTGACGGGCTGGCGATTTTCTATGACCTTTAGTCCTTCCAGATCAAATACTACTTCTAGTGAATTACATATACTTACATAAAGCTCTACCAAATTGGGAAACCACAAGATGGTGTTGGATGAAAATAATTTATGAGAGAGGGTTGGTGATGAAGTGTTGCCTCCTCCTTCAACCTGTTTAATCCATTAATTCAACCATTACAATGTTGTGTGTAGTAGTTTTCAAATATATATATATATAATAAGATGTTTATTCCCAATGAAAATAATATTTCTAAATTACAAATTTTTCTACCAAAAAAGCTAAATTTTTCCAGCTAAGTATAAACCGTTAACTCTTTAAGAATTTTCAACAGATTTGATCTTTGAAATAATCCATATAGAATGTGAATCATAGATGTACTTTTAATTGGGAGAACATACCTCAAAAGAGTCCATGGATTTACAGATACCAGTGAGCCTTGGTAAGGAAGATAGATGTATTTTCTCCAACTTCGGCAATGTAATGTCATCACTAACGGCTTTCTCCTTATCTTGATCTCCTTCCCTCAAAACGATTTCTTTTATACTTTGACAATCATAAATGTCTAACGATTCGAGTTGAACCAAATCTCTCACCACGGCCAACCAAAATATATTTTTGGAACGCTTGCAATCAACTATTCGACAATGTTTTAGGTAGCCAAACACATCCCTACTCTCCAAAAGTACTTTTCCAAGATCACTTGCAACCTCCCGTTCATCGAGTCTAATTGCATTTTCAAATAAATATCTCCCATCATCTTCAATGTTTATTCTAAATCTCAAACTGGAGTTACTGAAGTGCAATTCTTTTGGCAAGTACCGGCTAATACTTGTTACGCTGATTTCTAAAACCGTCAATTGATCGAAATAAGGAATTAGTTCAGCAAGGCTTGCATTATTACTTGTTCCTTCTCCATTTCCTTCCATCGTAGTTGTACATTCCCAATTCTTGAATCCTCCCATGTACAACTCTTGTAGTCGAGATAAACGGGATAAGACACCAGTTGCAATTCGCTTTAGAGAATGACACCCCTTCATATCCAGCAACTTCAATTGACTAAGATTTCCTATTTCCCGTGGCAACTCCTCGATCTCGGAATCACGAAAACCAAGAATTTCTAGTTTTTCAAGGGTTCCAATTGCCGACACATCTTTTAAGTGACAACTCTCCAGATTCAGCATGCGAAGGTTCTCAAGGATCTGGATTGATGGTGGCAATGATGTCAAGGAGAAGCAGCCTTCTTGCAAAGACAACATCTTTAGCTCATTCATCCCGTTAAATAAATCGCCTGGGAACATTTTTGAATCTTTTAAACATGATAGTCGCAAAAACTGAAGTTTGGGATACTTCAACCCATTAGGATGCCATTTCATTTCTCCAAGTAAAAGAGAAATTGTGGTGAAACAGTCATATGTATCCTTCTCTGGCCATTCTTCAAGTCTTCTATCCAACTTTACCATAAAACCATGTTCTTCTCTGGATGCAATCGATATGGCAGCATGTCGCACAATAGTATGCAATTTGACACATTCGTCCTTGTGGCTATCCAACAAGAGATTTGATCTTCGAAGATTCCAAACTATTGTGTTGACATGCACTCTTGTTTGTTCTACAGTACTCTGAAACCTTTTTACAACTCCATATCTGACTAAATGCTCAATAGGAATATCATAATCATCGGGATACAAACAACATAACAAAAAACACGATTTGGCTTCATCACTGCTTAAATAATAGTAACTAAACCCTATGCTGGAATATACCTTTGGATGCATACCAGGGATATATTGTGGGATAGACATTTGAAGTTGCTGAAGTGCGGTTTCCCACTCATACTTATCCCTTTTGTTGCTAAGAGCACTTCCAACAACTGCAATAGCAATGGGCAAACGGCCACATTCCCTCACAACTTGTTCTGCCATTGAGATTAGATTGGGGGTATTGATACAATCGCCTGCCATCTCTCTGAAAAGATTCCAAGCTTCTTCTTCGGATAAAAGTCCAATTGGAAAAATCTTTTGAAATCTCATCCAATTGCAAGTATCTTCACTTCTTGACGTCAACAAGATTTTGCAGCTCTTTTCTTTTAGTGCATTGTAAACTCCAACATCCTCAAGATCAAGTGGGTCCCAAACATCATCCAATATCACAAGGACGCTCTTACTTTTCGTCAATCTTGAATATAATTCATTTGCTCTTCCTTGTAAACTCTCTGCATTAAGTTTCGGGCCTAGCATCTCCGCAAGATCACCTTGAATCCTTTTCAAGTTTTGATTTTGAGACACCACTGCAATTGCAACTTTCTTAAATAAACCACTTGCTTCGACTCTTCTAGCTATTTCTTTTGCCATTTCGGTCTTTCCGATCCCACCCATACCACATAATGCAATCATTTCAATGTTGTCATTCCTTAGAGCCTCCAAAACATTTCTAATCATTGCTTTTCGTGATTCAAAATCCTTAAACCATTCTGTGGATGATGATCCCACTTTCAATGGAAGTGCAATATTGTACACCCTGTCATATTTTCCACCTTCTTCTAGCAACTCAAAGATGACTCGAGTATTCTTTTGAGCTCTCTTGCCCAAGGAATAGCGGAGCTTCAGATCAGGACACCAACCATTCATGCACATCCTATTAGTGTTGACATCTTCTTCAAGGAAATTTCTCACTTCTTCAATTTTTTCCCCCACATTAGTTAGCCACGTCTCAACTTCCCTTGGGACTACTTGTTGCATCCATTGGGCTCCATCAACAGATTGTTGCACTGCCTCCTTCTTCTGACGTAGTTTCAAAAATTTCTCTTCAAGAATCATGATCCTGCTCTTGTAGGAAATAAGATAGCCAAATTGTTCTCCGATTGGACCAACCGAGTATTCTCCTATTTTTCCAACAATTGAAATAATAATTTCCATTTTCCCAAAAGTAGTTTTCCTATTTTTGTAATTTTTTTCCTGCTCTTTTGTGAACACAAATGTTGTTTGAGATGCAAAACTACAAGTTGCAAGCAATATTGAGAGAAGGGGACGAAATCTGCCTCTGCCCATGCATTTACCAATCAAAGAAGCAAAAGAGAAAAAAATAATCAGTTGAAAATTGGGTGAAAATGAAGGAAAAGTTTTTGAAATATTAAAGAGAAACAAGCTAGTAGATCGATGTCACCACGTTGTAGGAAAAGAAGGCTATATATTGCTGGGGGACATCTAAACTACCAACATGTAGATATATAGTAGATGCCGATAATTTCTTTATATTCATAAACATCATGAACAAGTATTTAGAAAACTTGCGACCAATTTTAAAAGTTTTTTTTTCTTTATTTGGCATTCATTTACAAAGGTAACACACATCATGAACAAGTAATTAAAAAGTTTGTGACCAATTAAAAGTGGTTTTTTCTATGCATTAATAAGAATAAGTGAGAGAGAAAATAGTCAGCTGCATGCACCTCTTACCTCTTAATTTTGGAAGATCAACGACTACTTCTTTCAGCTCTTCTGAGTGTCCAGCGACGTTCCCTCTCTCTCAGACAGACAAACCTCAACCAATCTCTCCTCTGAAAAAGAAAAACACAAGTGCCTAACTCTCTCCTCTCCTGATAATGCTGTATGGTGACCAGGTTGGAATGATGTTTTCCACTAACTTTTGCCCGTAAAGGGAGGAAATAACCAGTAAAAGGGGACCGCGTGAAAGTGAAAAAGAAAAATAAAAAGAAAAAAGAAACAAAGACAAATAACTCTGATCGAATTGACGATGCAATTATTGACGAAGTTAAATGTTAGGTAGATGCAATTAGGTTGAGGCAATTATCTGATAATTAGATTTTAAACGAGAAAAATTAAAATGAGATTTAAAATTAAAGTCTTATATTAGATTTTGAAAAATGTTATAAGAAAATCTTACACTCTACATATTTATCTAATTAATATGTCACACATTTCTATTTTGTGATTTGTTATTTTTATCTTATTTAAACATACACATATTAAAATATTAAAATAGAATATGAAAAATATAATATGTGATATATTGCTTCTATATAGAGTTTGGATATACTACTTTTTGATATGTAAAAGCGCATTTTCCTGTTAATGGCTGCCAGCCAAGAAAATAGGAAAAAAGTAAAATAAAAACCAATGCTTGTGTCGGTCAAGTTCAAAGCTAGATTCCGTTTACATTCAAAAAAAATATTTCATCTCATTTTATTATTATAATTTTTTTAAATTCTTACATAAAATATAATAAATAATTTAATTTTTTTAAATTTTAATTCAACTTTTTAAATCTCAAAATAATAATAATATTAAAAAATAATATTTTAACTATATTTTTTTTAGTTTTTATCTTTCATCTAAAATCATTCCATCTCATCTAATCCAAACCAACCCTTAATTATTTCAATTTTCAAGTAGGACTCAACGTGAAAAAAAGAAAACACCACGTATAATTGTGAAGTGTGTAAACATCGCGTAAACATTTGAAAAAAAAATAAGTTATATTATTAAAAAATTAAATTTTTTTTTTATGTAAGTCTCATATTTTATTTAATTTTTTTTTAAATAATTATATGACGATTAGATAATTTATAATTGTAAATAATTTTTTTTCGTAAAAGAGACTCCACAAAGACGAAAGTATTTCTCATCCCACCACCTTGCAAAAGCTAAAGAAAAAAAAAAAGTTGGCGTTGATTCGTCGTTCTACAACGACAAATGACATGTGACGTTCTGAGATTCCACATAGGAATCCAATCCGAAAAGGAAAAAAAAATTAAGAAAAAAAGATTATTTTTTAATATTATTAAATATTATTTAAAAAAAATTTATAATATTATTAAATAATATTTTCTTAATCACTGTAAAAATAAATAAATAAAAAAAGAGAGCAATGGCTTTTAGCGGGATACTCCAGCGGGGAATTTATCATTTCTAAAAAAAAAACTGTTTTTTCGAAATTTCTCAACTCATTTATTATCTTATCTAATTATTATAATTTTTTAAATTCTTATACAAAATAAAATAAAATTTTAATTTTTTCAAATTTTAAAATAAAATTAATATTAAAAAAATATATTCTAATAATATCTTATTCAATTTTTAACTTTGATCTCAACTCATTTTATCTCATTTACAAAAATAAGCAAGGTCTTAAGACCAATTTGGATTCAAAAATCACTCAACTTATCTCATTAAATCTCATCTTTACAATTCTTTTAAATTTTTATATAAAATATAATAAATAATTTAATTTTTAAAATATCAAAATAATAAAATATTAAAAAATAATTGTTACTAATTGTTCGTGGTTAGGTTTATCCATTCCTTTTATTTTGTTCCTTTACAACCTGATCTCTGAGTTCCTACTTTGTCTGGAGACCATTTGATTCAAGAGACCCAGAACCTTGTAAGACCCGGGTCAAGGGCAATTAGGTATAGGGGTGAGATGAGAGTACTCGCAAGACCTTGAGGTGCGAATAACTAGTTTGTCTAGGTACAAAGTAAAAAGAATGTTTCGATCTAATTCAACAATTAGTTCGAGGTCGTCTATGCCTCCTGATATTATTAATGAGGAAGATCATATCATTGAGGAGCAATCCTCAAATACTTCTCAATCTTGGGAAATTCCTAAGATTAGTTTTAACTCTATTTACCAAACCTCTTGGCTTCAACGAAGTTTTACTTCTGATTTCCATGTTAAAACGGTTGAACAAACCTATTCTATTTCAAAACCTGATGAGAAATGCTATCTTTTTACCAAGAAACTCATTCGAGATTCCTTGGCCAAAGGATACAGATTTCTTCATATAGGTTCTGTCCAAATTGCAGCCAAACCTTTAACTAGGATTGGCATCCCAGCTTCTATTTTACTGTGTTTAAGAGACACTCGTTTTCGAAACTTTGAGGCCAGTGCTCTTGGTATTATCCAATCCTCTTTAATCAATGGCCCAGTCCATTTTGATTGTTTTCCAAATATTTTAATTGCTCTTGATGACCCCCATATCATCAAAGTGTTAACTTTGAATATTCAAACAGTGGGTTACGATATGCTTGAGGGCAGTAAACCTCTTGCCCTTGTTTATAGAATTTATTATCGTCTTTTAAAAACGAGTTTAACTCCAAAGATGATTTTAAAATCTACCCCCGGTGAGACTCTCCTCATACAGAGTTCAACCAAGAATGCGAACATCCAAATTCCAAAAATCATTCACTGGAGTGACATTAATCTCCCAAAAGAATGGATCTTGGAAAATGAATGTCCGCCCCCTCCAAGGAATATCTCCAATCCCAATATTGATTATATTAAACAATACCTTGATGGTACTGTTAAAATTAGTTTTGATCAAACCCCAGCCTTACGAAGAAATTCTTTTGCTGGATCTAGATCTTCTTTTATTGATTCTGTTTCTGAGTTACCAGTAAGGCGAGACCAAAATCTCCAACAATTTCTGGAAGATTCAGCCCAAACAGCCCAACCAAATATTAATTTAAAACCAGATTTAAAACTGAAAGGACTTAGCACCTCCTCTCAGATTACTTCAGCTTTTTATTCTGCTAAGGATAAATCCGTAAAGGATGAAGCCAAAGAAGACGAAGATACATCATCTTTGTCTCCAACAGCTTCGGATATGGCTGCATCCCTACCTC